>VZSF01010886.1:390689-480361 GCA_013398295.1 Chionis minor
TGGGGAACGTCCGCTTGGGGGGGGGGGGGGGGCAGAGGCCGAACCGCCGCCGGGGTTCCCCCGCGCTGCGCTCCCGACGCCGCCACGGCTGAGGGGCGGCCACGTGACCCGCGCGGGCGGTGCGGCGGCCGCTGCGCTGGTGAGTCGGCTGAGCGTCCGCAAACGTCCTCGCCTGGCACTTTATCTGTTTTATGAGTTGCCCGGCCTCAGATCTAGCTTGTCACCGGGTTTCTCGCGCTCTGACCGCGGGCTCGAAGTGGTAACAGAAGCACCGGTGCCACGTTACAGCCTTTCCGGCCGAGGCAGAGCAGCAGCTTTACGGCTCGACTGGAACAATACAAACGTCCTGTTGGAAACACTCGGTCCCTGTTTGAAACGCAGCAAATAAAGCTCACCACCGTAACACCCGGAAAAGCGGGGATTTTTTTCAATCCAAGGAACTGTGACTCCTGCATATTAGGGTTAGACCTTTGCTCTTACCACAACTAACGTGAGAAATAGAATTTTGCTACCGTTTTTCCCTGTTGTGTGACCTGCGTGTAGACAGGAAGAAAAGCACCTCTCTCGATGCATTTCACGTGGCAGAGCACTATTTCATAGAAGATTATTTTAGAACCTGACACTTCTCTATGGATTTTCAGATGAGATACTTTAAATACATCAAAGATTTCTCGGTGGTCACAAATCTCCCTTACTCCCGTTGTTCTTTTTCCACCCTGTTTACACAAGGGGGGAAAAGTCAGAGCATGAATGATCCGATTTTCCACAGCATTAGAAACTACTTTGACTACACTCTGTGGAGTTACTTGGCATTTCCAGCTGTGTAGTTAGAAGCAGAATTAGTTCATAGATACCAAACTGAATTAAACGGCTGCAAATGTTATCTTGATGCAAAACCACGGAGCTTTCTCACACATCCACCGTCCTTCAAAACTGTCACACTTGATCAATCAGGTAAATAATGTTCCCAACATAGATTTTAGAGGTTCTACAGAAAGCGTGCATTTGTATAGTTTTCTAACAAGCTCTATAAACAGAGCCAAAATGAACAACTTTGATACACAGCTAAGAATTACT
Organism: Chionis minor; assembly: GCA_013398295.1. NCBI lineage: Eukaryota > Metazoa > Chordata > Aves > Charadriiformes > Chionidae > Chionis > Chionis minor. The sequence goes on from VZSF01010886.1 coordinate 391,767, forward strand.
TGTACAAGTTTAAGGAGCAAAAAGGTGGTCACGTTAGCATATTTATATATGGGGTCCTTTTGTTTCTTTGCCCTCTGCCACACTGTATAATGAAGACATACATTAAATTAAAGCAACAGTTTGACTGCTGTTGCTTTCTGTCTTTTCTAACCGATGCATGAGTGTTATTCTCTTGTCACGCCCCACCCATCTTTACACACAAACAACGAGAAAGAAACATCAGTGGGATCTGCCCTTCTCATTACACCTCCATAGCAGCGTCACTTGGCCTTCTCTCAGTCCTGTTTTGCAACCAGAGTTTAACCAAAACAGCCCGTTCTTATCTCCCTGTGTGGATTACGTCAGCAGTATACTTAGTCTTTCAGAGTAAAGAACCGGTTAACAAGAATTAAATATGGTAAAATAAACTTGTTTAAATATTTTTAATTATCTGCTTTCATTTTAGCACTCCCATTCACGATTTTATAGTTGCTATAATATACCCGGAGAGGAGAACAAATTCCTTTCCTAAGTAAACAAAACCAGGGTCTGCCTCAAAAGAACAGTACAGCCTTGCACAGTCGCTGGAGTTGAACCCCTGCCAGTATGAAGTGTTACACCTCTACTAAAGGCGATGTATTGACATCAGTAGAGCTACATCACCTTATATTAGAACAGTTTTTATAAGCACGGCTATGTTGGAAGACTCTTCTGGTGTGATGCTACCAGATCCAGGTATGAGGTAAGAGTCAACGGGAGACGACCATCTTGTTTCCCCAAGCCCCTCATGGACTTCACAGAATAATGGTCTGACTGGGGTAGGGGAGTTAGTGTTACCATTTTGGGGGGGTTAGGGGGTGGCGGAGGGCTAGTAGCATCTTTAAGAGAAGATGAAGATGAGAAAGCAGGATCCATTGTAGCAAAACTGTAATGAACATGGCAGACGATAGCAGAAATACATCCTCAAAAATATCTAGAGATGCAAGGCCTATGTACTGCTTTTTCTTAGAGTTCCTCTTGTTAGCCCAGAAGGCTGCAAACTTAAAGACTTCTCAAAGAAAAAAAAAACCATGACTGGTTTAATTTAAGAGGCCTCTGACCATCATCTGTTACCTTTAAGATGCGACTATTCAACTTGCAATATTATGCACAAAGAAAAATGTCCTTTCTCCCCTACTGTAGAGCTACTAAGATCCCCATAACCAAAGAAGAAAAGCTGCTTGGAATTGCAAAGAGGCTGTGAGGGACTGCATAACACTGCTAAGCACAGCACTTCCTAGAATGACAGGCACCAGTTACAACTTCTCTGGCCAGCATTTAGCTGTGAAAAACTACTAAATAAAAAGGTGTAAGCTTGCCAAGATAGGGTCTTCATCTTCCATCGCTGATGTTTCCTGTTTAGGAGCCAAAACCATCCACACTGCGACACCTTGTTCCTTTGCAAGATAACAGAGTTTTATTCCTCCTTTCATTTGTGGGTTGACAGCCATTCAGTGAAACTCTTTAAACAGTGTAATTTTGCCCAAATATCTGCATGTTTCTTTGTCTTAGTTGCCATATCCACAGCAAATGTGGTAGCCTTTAAATTTTTTGTCTGGTTGCCAAGATAAATACAGTAAGGATGAATCAATCTGTTAGAGTCATGATACATAGCAGTTATCACATACGTGAAGATGCATAACGACAATTTAGAAGAGCAATAAAGTACATTTGTTATGCAGCCTCTTTGCCTACTGAAAAATCAATAATGCAACTCTATGAGCACTCAGATCTCAAAAGCACTACTACAACAAGCGTAGTTTTTAAGTGGCTTGCAGTGAGATATACATGTTGAACGCAGAGGAAAACTGGAGTAGAAGCTCTGGGTATAATTTGCCTTTTCAGTTTGCTTTTTCAGTAAGACTTCCTGAGTACAAATCACTTGATTTGGAACTAGAGTCCCATCTCTTGCTCCGATCCTTCCTCAGATCAGAGTAATTTAGATGACAGCTAAGATAAATCCTACAGGCATGCTCATAATGGGGGCCATCAGTGAAGAACAGGAGCCTGTGAACTAGCATTATAAATTTAAAATTTCTATTTAATATGGCACATCATCATCTCTACTACAACAGATATATTCCACACAACATCTTCTTGTGGGATATATGTAGTCATCCATCTATGCTATAGGCTCCATCTGAGACCATCTGAGCTTAGAATTTGTCCCTGAATTGGCATCTTGCATATATACCAGCAATTTACAGTGGGCAAGTTTGCCCAGATGTTCTTTAGTTATGCTGTATTTCTCAGAAATAAAATCTGTGGTCTTAAATACCTGAAAACATTAATTTGCCTTCGTTGTGTATGTATTATGATATGGTCTAATGATGCAGTAGCAGAATTTTCCATGTGATCTTGGCTTCCTTCAAAATCACTAGATGAACATCACTCGATGGATCAAGTGAAGCAGGTCGTTGCCTTAGATGACTTCCTCATTTGCTGTAGAAACTGGAGAGTGTGGAATGAAGAAGGGACTACATTGGAGGAGTGGAATGAATGTTAACTTGAAGAACTATAATCTAATTCAGTCTTTGCCAGACAATTCTTGCATGTCACCTGTCAAATTATTTAAATCAAATTTTTTACTAAGTACACTTGTTTGCTTAATTTAGCAGTCTAACTTCCCTTCACAAGTACAGCTGAGGAAAAGAAGCCGGCTCTGTTCAACGCACACATGTTGGAGTCTTCCAGTCTCTACAGCTAAACATCCATCCTCAAGTTTTAGATTAAATGCATAAAGATAGAAAGAATATCATGTCCCATGGCATGTTTCTTCTTTTCTGAGCGGTAAACTCAGAATGCATGGAATGATATTGGCAGATGCCCTGAACACTCAGCTGAAAAGGATATTAGCAAGCCTTCTGCTCTGAACACATAAAGCAGTAGACACTCTGAAAACAGTACATGCCAATCCAGACCTAGGAGAAACTTGAGAGATTGGGCTTTCACCTCTTATTTCCCAATGGCATAAAAGTGAAACATTCCGATACGATGGCAATAGCAATGGAGACTACCCAGAAACCCACCACAAGGAAGTTAATTCTTTACTCAGTGTGGATGCAACTCTAAGGCAGACAACTGGAATGGAAAATATCAGAAGAAAGCATCAGAATATAGCTAAGTTCTAATACAGGGTCTCGGCTTAATAAAACCTTTACTAGAGGCTGGCCTAGCAGCTCTGTGAGTTATACGCCACCTCTGCAGTGGACAGAAGCTTAGCTGCATGCATCTACATGAAAGTAAGCTACAGCACAATAAATACCACAAGCACATTTCCGGCAGCATGTTGTCTCATTAACAAATCTATTTCCATTTCCTGCACATCCTCTGAAAATAAAGGTCACACACTTTTTCAGTGTTTGATCATAACACCACAAGCAACTCCCTTTACCAGGCTCAAGATTCTTGTCTAAAAGGCAAGATGCCCAAGATGAAGGAAAAAAATTTAAAACTAGGCAAATACCCAGAGCAAGCATCTGTGACAGTGTTTGGAACATAAGATTAAAGCATACAAATAGGCATGACTCCCTTCAAAGCGTGTCCACGACACTTCTGTACCCATACCTTGAGGGGGCGGTGTGACACAAAGTAATGTGCAAAGGTACCAGGGGACAGAAGCGATCCTTATTCTCCCTGCTTACACCGTCCCTGCAAAAAATCACCCGAACTTCTACTTCCATAGGATTAATGGTTCTCTCCAGTGCAAGGGAGGGATACCTCATTTCTTAATGGGTTGCTTCTTGCGGGCAATAACGTCGACTATAACAGTACAGTTGTACTAGGCTGATACAGATTCCATCAGAACAAAAGATTGCAGTTTTCTTCTTTTTTTTTAGGCAATTCAGGTATGTATCTGAGGTCTACAGAGCAGCTGTGTTCCCTAAAACACACAGAAAAGAAGGAAGCTCGCCAAGGAAATTGCATGCTATGGATAGGATCCATGTGGGCTGGACTGCGTACAAACATGCGCACACACATAGATTTATTTTTTCTTGTGTATCTCCCTCTGTGTGTGCCTATACATATGTTTCTCTAGCAGGATGTGTCTTCACGCAATCAGAACTATGGGGCAGATTCCCCAGGTAGTATACACTGGAGTTGTCCTATTAACTTGAGTTCAAACTAACTGAGAAGCTGCCTTGGTGTGTTTCTTCTAAATGAAATCCACAGGTTGTTTCACTCTCCTTGCCCTGGCTCTCCTAAGCCCATGAGTCAGAGTGGGCCAACGGCACAATTGGTTAATGTGCTACTGCCAGAAAAAAAAAGGTCTTTTTCCACGGTTCATGTTTGCCCAAAGAGACAGAGCATTTTCTAGGCCTTGACAACTTGGTATTCCATGAAGTCTGCTGTAACAGATTTGATTTTCCCATTGCTGAGCATGCCTGCAAGATCCAGCTCCTAGAAGTGGGCATTTTGGAAAGGGTACTTTAAGGTATCACTTTGAGGTGATGCAGTCCTCTAGACTGGATACTCCTCTGCAGGAACAAAACAGTACCTTCGTACTAAAAACTCTCCAAAATAATCTTAGTGTTTGCAACACTGTGTTAAGAATGCTAAGTGGGAATGCAAAATGCGGGAAATCTGCTGCAGCTTGATCTCCCAGATGAGTGGGTTGAAATCCTGAGGACATGGCTCTCGTTCACTGTATTCTGAGTCACAGCTGGGGAAAAGAGAGCAGTAGTAGAAGGAAGAGAGTAGTTCAACAGACAAGCAAAGAGCTGTAGTCTCTTAACCAGAATTCCCATTTTCAACAGAAATAACAGATATTCACATGATTTTCTAGTGCTTTGATTTCTGAGAGTCTATACTAATTTTACATCGCTTTTCCAAGCATTCCAGAAGCATCTTATTGAACAAAGGCAATGCTTTAACTCAGATCCAAACTTTGCTTTGGCCGCACTACCACCTCTTGGTCACGATGCAAGGTATATATAAAGCTGAATGTGAATGTTCTGTGTGGTGGTTTTTTTGAACAAACCAAGACAGATGTGAAAAATGATACAAATAAACTCAGTGGTTTTAAAATTCTCCACATTGTTTTCTTAAGGTGTTATTTGTACAGCCAAAGGTTATTTTTAATTTATGCTTTAAGCAAATGCCTGAAAGTTCTCATATGTCGGGCAGCTTCCAACACCAGCTTCATCAATTGTTACACTGTCCTCCCGAGTCTGTTCAATAATACAACTGCATCAGGATGACACTCAGCAGTATTATTTCATGTCACTGGCATTTAGCTTTTACTGTAATCTGTTATGTAAATTGTGTATTATATTATTTCCAAATGCAATCTTGAAAATATGATAATGATTCTGTACTCGCGCTTAAGCTGCTTTTAAGATCAGCAGGCATTATTTCATCCTATCTTAATCAAAACAGAACATTCTATAGCCAACATAACTAATTTCATCACAACTGAACAAGGCTTACTCACTAATTTTTGGCAAACAAGGGAACTACAGGTATATTTAAAAAAAAATATTAGACAGCTCAGTTTACATACTGTGTCAGAGCACAGAGAAGAACTCCCAAGTATCCTTCCTGAAAGGAAACCTAGTACTACCTACTTGCCTGGAGAATGCGATAGCTGGGACAAGCCTAACTGCCTATCTGTTCCATGAAGGAAGGGAAAACTGTTCAAAAGCACTTGAGTAATTTCAGAACCTAAAACTCACTAGTACTATTTCTTATGTCACACACGGCAAAACCATAGGCATTTCTAAGCCACAAACACTGCATGTTTAAGCGACGTGAAGGTTTCCAATTTCACTGCCATGATTAGCTTGTAAACAAATATAAGGCAAATAGACAATATTCAGGTCACAAAAATCAGAAGAAGAATTATTCTGATGATAATCTGGGAGGATTCTGAAGAGAATGAGATGGTACAGAATTGTACTATTTCAGTTAAAACTCAGGAATCAGAATGTGAAATCTATTTGCCTGTGAAAAGAATGCATAAAGAAAATATTGTAAAGGAAGTGTTTAATTTCTAAAGTCCCATTCCAAACACTTAAAAATGGTATGATGGGAAAGTCCCAGGATAAGCTGGGTGAACTAATATGACTTTTTTCACCTCTAACATCTGTTATTTCCATATTACTACAGTAAAAGTATCATATGTATCTGTGAACTGTAACTGTACACAAATGATACCACTTTTCCCTCTACATTAAACAAGACTGTTGATAGCCAAAATACAAGCTTTTTTTGCTTCTTTGTTTGCCGTAAGCTACAAAGGCGTCCCACCTGTTTCTCTGCTGCACGTACTCGCTTCTAGTTTTGTACAAAGAATTTTGTACTGTAGAGTGCACATATTAGATCTTGGTTCTACTTTACTGTCCACAAAGAACTTTAAATATTAACACAAAAGGTGCCAATGTCTCAGAGCATTTTGATTCTGAAGCGTTTTGACTCCACAGCAAAGTATCCCTGAGAAAAACTTGCCATTGTACACAAAACAGTACATACACGTCACCGATAACTAGGTTCAGTGAGACTTGTGTTAGCTGACAAATGGCAACGTTTTATCCTGTTTGGAGACCTGCTTATTAGGCCAGGAAAATAGGAATGTTCTTGCCACACCACTAGGAATATGTTCTTTGTTAGTATGTTATTCTCCAGGCTCAGATATTCACAATGTCGAGCAGCATTCTGAATGGTGAGGAGGAGGACATTGGTTCAGATTTCTTTTCCTCGCTCCCTTCACTTGACATCTGTTAATTCAAGGACTAAACAAGGCCCTCTGATATTCTTCTGCTCTAGCTGGAACTTGAAACTGAGTTGGTAAAATACAGTGAGAGGGAGATATTCAGCTTGTTCTGAAATAAGAAGCCACTGGGAGACCCTATGAGCAGTACTAGATCTTTCAAAGCAGTCTTGTTCTCAAAACACCAAACTGATTTACTCATTGTAACAAAAGGTGAATGTGCCCATGGCTATTCAGTGCCATAATTAAAGAGCTCCTAGGAACTGCTGACAAATATAGCCCTGAATTTTGAAGAACAGAGATATAGCTGAGTTTTCTGGGATTTTGACTTGCTCATGCTAAAGGCCAACAATCAAATATATTTTAATCATTTAAATGTATGGCATTTTATAGACGGGGAGGATCGAGAAGTTACTACATAGCATGATAGAACTCACATTCAAGAAAACTATGTGAAGACCTTTTATAGAATTTTAAATCTTCAATACCTATTATTTCCTTCATTAAGAGCCTTGCACAATTAGACTCAATGTAAATAAGGTGACTATTCAAAAATGTCTACAGGTCTATATTACTACTTCTCTACCTGCTAAACTCTAGAATTTACCCGTGCTGATTTCTGCAATGCCTGTGTGGCCAGGAATGCACCATGAAAAAAAGGCATTTTCTCAGAAAGTGCTTAGCAAGCCGGCCACGCTCACATAATGCAACCATCCCCAATTCACTGTGACCCTGTATCACGTTAACATGCGTTTCTGTCTGTTCCAAGATCTGGGTGTCTAAAAACATCTAAGGTGACACATAACTGCAGTAGTGTAAAGCCTTTCATTACTATGATTCTCTTTTGTTGAAAGTGTCCTTTAATAGCAAGGACCAGAATAAATGTTCCAGTCAGTAAATTAGCAAGCTTGGTAAGACCTGCTGCATTTTGTGGTCCCTCCTTGCCCCATCACTAGTCACTTAAACATAGCTAAGCAGCAGCTGCATAACTACATGGTGATGTCTTCACTGATTCACACATCCCCATCAACATCATTCCGTATTTCATTGAACCACTTCCCATGGTTCAAACATAAAAGCAATGTAAAAGAGCCTAAACCAGATGACTAATCACCATCTATCCCCACTGCATGTTAGCACAGTTTTGTAAAGCAGCAAACAGCCAGAAAAACTACGTTGGGATCTTATCATAGTGATTCTTTCATTAAATTATTATTGTTTCAGTAGAAGATCATTTTGAATGTTCCATCATGTTCTAAAAATTACTGAATCCTAAGCAATGTGAGACTTCATCGCTGTACTGGCTCTATCCTACGCATAGTACTTAGAGTAGATACAGACTGCCAGGCCTGCCTTTACAGCATAATGAGATTTTACTCTTGTAAACATGACTGAGTATCCAAGCCCAAAAAATTATTAAACTTGTGTGGTGCCTAGTGTAGTTTAAAAAGAGGGCTTTTAATTCAGGACACCCAGTTCTCCTTTGTCTTACTTAATGCCACTTCATGCCACCAAGGGAAAATGGCAGGCTCAACATCTCTCAGGTACATCGGGGCCAAAACGTTGAAGTACAGGTTAAGACAGACATGTTTGCAAAACGGAGGATATTGATAGGTAAATGTAATAGCTGTAGTAGATCAAAAGACTCACCTAAATAGCCAGAGCATTAGGTCCTTAAAGCATGGTATGTAATCATTAATCTTGCTCCCACATTCAGGGCTTAAGCTATCAGTATTTCTGCATGAAGGTAAAGCTTATTACAGTCTTTCCCTAAAGAAACAGACATGAACAGGCCTGACTTCTCATTACAGCTCCTCATCTGCATGGACAACACTGCATTTTGCCATTCCTAAGTCAAAAGTCTGGGACTGAGCTACTCCAGCCGTGAAGACAGGAAAGAAAAAAAAAAACAAAAACCAACCCACCCTAAAAAGAGCCACTTCAGTTGCTGGGCTGCTGATCACTACGATTCCAAACTTTGCCATAGCCAGCCTGTCTCCTGCCTGAACACCAGCCATAGCCACAACCAGATTGATTGTCTAGGCTTGTGGCAAAGGCATTTCTGCTGCCAGCAGGCTGCTATTCCAGGCAGCTATTTTGCTAATGTCTAGAGTCAACCCTGGCTGTTAACTACAGAAAGAGAACTGGTACGTCACCATGTAACGTGGGAAAATGAGCAGATATTGTTGATGGTGCCGTAAAACCATCAGCAATATGAAACCACAATGTATCTACTTACAAGGAAGGTAAGACTCAGGAGTACCTGCAGACTTCACTTCTTCTGCAAGTATGTGCACTGTGTACTTTTTACATGTATTGTTCACACATGCTGCTTATACTGTTTGCAAATTATTCTGTTCTCAGAGAGACCTACAAACATTTCAGAGTTTTAGCAGTTTGATGTTTTATTTACACGGCTGGCTGCAAGTCATCTGGGATTGTGAAGATGCATGACTAAAGGCTGAAATTAAGGGATGAAATTAAAGTTAAATTAAAAATCAATCTGACTTACCATCATCTGGACAGATTTATGCAGCTAACGTGGAAAAACTCTTCATGTGTTGCCTGTCAGTGAAGAAGTCATTCCCATTCCCAGCAGCACCTCTGTTAAGCAAACGGTTTGCAGCAGTCCACAGTTCTGTAATAAGAGAGGTTATTCAGGAATGCTTACAATCTACAGTGCTGGGTTATGCTGATCCCCTTTTACCCTATTTGCTATGATAATGTGTTTATTGCTATGCATGAAATATCACACTGCAGCTCTGGACACAAGACTGCTGCAGTAAGCAGGCTGGTGGGAGAACTCCAGCAGCCCCATGGTCCAGGGGCTGCATGAAAAATCCCTTTGTGGGGAGGTTTCAAACCAGCAGCTGTACCACGGGTGCACTGCCTTTCCCAAGGGAGCAAGGGCCAGAAGATGTGGAATCCCTACATTCCTGGGAGACAGTTAATATTTTTTAAAGGTTTCTGAAACATATTATTAAAATACAAGCAGAATAAATTTCATTTAAAACACACCCATTTTTCATGCCTTCATGCAAAGAACCGGCCCCCATTCCTTTCTCCTTCTTCCTCCACCTCTAACTCCCTGGCTTTTGCAGTCACTATTAAGAGATTTACATTTCTGGAAAACTACAACACTGACTTCTTTCACGTTGGCTTTTAAAGCCAACACATGACTGGCAAAGTGTTTACCAGCAGGACAAACCAAGCAAGCTTTTTATGTCTCCAAAGCTATTAAAATACTGCTTGGAGCACAGCTTGCCTTGCGTTTCTGCACGAACAGAGCTCATTCTGCTAGCCCAACATGAGGAGATGGCTATTTTAATCATTCTGTAGTTGCTTAAGCATAGGTTCTCCTGTTGATTTAGAACAGCCTTAACCCAGAACACTAGCCATAAATACATCTGGAGCTGAGTCTGAAGAAGAGTTAATATTCATCTCCCTAGTTTTATTTTAAAGTATACCTTTAGATCTCTTGATGTGTAGCAGACATCAGTGAGTCACTCCAGACAGCTTAAAGATATTTTGGAAAAAGCTCTAAAGTCACTTTGGGGTTTGTTTTTCTTTTTTTTTTCTTTTTCCAGTCACAAGTAGACTTGGCTTAGTTATTTGTTTTTGTTTTGTAATAGAAGGAGAACTAGAGTTGCATAGAAGTTAACGAGCACATAACATCCCTCAGCCACACAGACACTCCAAGAGAAACGAAAGGACTTCTGGTCTAACTCTAGCCATCCATCCTGTGTTGATAAAGCTAGTAGACCTGTGTTGACAAAGCTAGTAGAGTGGTGACAAGAGGCCTCTGCATTCATCCTCTGTGCAGCAGCATCAACTGCAGTGAACCTCTATGCTCAGAGCAAGGAGCAGAATTGCACCAGTGGAAGGAGAAACCAGAGCAGTGAGGCCATTCTTCTTAACTTCCCCAATTACACTGCTTTATGGGTCTGGCTGGCTGCAATGTGCGAAGTATGCAGCATCTACAGATATTTACAAAGGTGGAGAGACAGAAATTAAGCAGAAGAAAGTCAGTCAGATGGTCAGAAACTGAAATCCAGCATGGAGACTTGTGGTACCCTGTCCAGATCACTCCCTTCCAGCCTGCCAGCTTAGAATCTAGACAAGGCTAGAACTGACGACGTAGGTATCTGAAGGCCTGTCTTCCCTATAGCAAGATTTTTGTCTGGTCCCTCCTTCAGTGTCTCACATTTAAGCTCTTGAGCCAACACCATGACCGTGTGTGGTAAATGAAGCAGACAGAGCAGAGACACCGACAGTGAGGCCAGCAATAAAAATGATCCTCTTATTCTGAGGAGTATTTCTGGCAGGATCCAGGAGTGTGAAGCAATGAGGAGAAAGCTGTGTTCCATCTTTAGCAGAATGCCTCACTTTGCTGTACTCTGCTTCTTAACTTGTTTGCTTGAGCCTTTTTTAACCATACTTTTGGGCTTTCCAGTGTGTACAGACAGGACAAATATAGTGACTCACAAGCATATACCTATTATTTAGCTGTTATATAAAGCCCACCTGAGAGCACCATGAATTCACATTTTAGGTGTTCTGGAAACTTTTGCTGGAAATTTGTTCTGGTCTGTTGCCACCTTGCAGGGATCCTTTCTCATCCCTGCCCCTCTCCCCCGCCCCAGCAAGACCTCAACATGTTTTTAAATGAGTACAGAGAAACCCTGTTAGTCACAGCAATGACCACAGAAAAGGTTTTGCCTTTGAGATTCTTTTATTATTTCATACAGCTTTACTAGGTAACCTTTCATAGCATAGGATACCGTTTGTGCTTTTCATGTGGTGGCAGAAGTCACGATCCTGGCAGGTGACAAGGAAACTTGTTGGAGCCTATTTCAGATACCAATTCTTGTTGCACATGAATCATAAAGTCATCACCTCTCCTCCTTTCCCCCCATCCAATGACTTGGGTCCTCAGCTCCACCCTAATGATGGGCAAAGATCTGATTCCCTGATAAAGCAGAAGCTAGGACAGGCTGATAAAATCAAAGATTGTAAGGAGAAAAAAAAGAGGGATCTTTCTCTAGAGGGCAATGCCATTACTCGGATAAATGCAACAGATGAAGAGAGCTAATGTTTACTGCCTCCCCTCTATGTGCCTTACAAACCCCATTTTAATACGCTTCAGAACACAATCAGAGCGAAATATTCTCACCTTGATGCCCCATCATTATTGCTCAGTCAGTACCACAATACAGCATCTTGGAAGAGACAGTGCTCCGAGCCAAAGACCAAAACAAGACGCCTCTGCTTTACCGAGGGCTCTGCAAATTCACGCGTCTCCACACATCTGGCTAGGGAAGCAGAGGAGAGGTACACTGGAAGAGCTCCCCTCCCTTCTGCCCCCAAACACAAGGTAAAGACAAGTTGCATAATGAAAAAAGAATCTATCTGCTTTTTTTCCAAAAAGGAAACTAAATGGTGATGGCCAGCATAGCCTCTTACTCCTCCCATATTTTTTGTATTATTTTCTAGAAATTCCGCAAAGAATCTTGTATCATACTGGGGCGTGCTGGAGGAGGGGAAAGGGCAGCCTGGAGAATGCACTGCTGCAGGAAATGGGCAGCAGGAAGGTGGGCACACAGCACCCCAGCCCTTCAATTACCAACAGCTGGCATTGTAATTACTGGCTCAAACTCATTAAAGGAGCTTCTTGATGAATTACTGGCAGAGAAGAACTCTGCTGTGTAGAGTGCTGATTACGTGGCCCCGTCTTTGAAGCCCAGGATCCTCACCAGGCTGGCTGCCCTGTTAGGGCTGGGCTGCATTTGATTTAGGCTGACCAGTTCTGTCCTCGGCGTTGTCCATTTACATGTAGGCCTTCAGCAAATCTCATGTCTTCCCGTTCTCTTTGCCAAACCCTAACGAGGCAAACACTGCAACATTGCAGGGATGTAGCACAATATTAAAACACAGATTACAATAGTAATGACTCAGGTTTAATGGCCTGTCTGCAGAGCTCATTTTCCTACTGCCAGCTCCCTCTACCCCTGCAGTTCACAGTTCCCAGAAGGTTGAATAGGTTTAGGAACCAACAGTGTATTCAAAAAAGGAATACTTTACCTACAAAGGACTAGAGAGGATATTATAATTATTTCCTATTTTCAAGCAAAAAACAATCCCAAATATTATTTAGTCAAGATAGACAGCCAGCAGTTTTCCACAATCTGTGGGAAATTTTCCGCATCCCCAGTGGAGAATGCTGCTGTCCTCTCATCTATTAGCACGAAAAAGCTTAATATTTAGCTTTGTACATACTCAGTTTCTTATTCATTGCATATATTCCTCACATGCAACTAAGTAGATACTTGACAGGCCTTTTTCTCAGAAACCTAATGTAATGCCTTGAAATTAACTGGCAATATATTTGGACTTTTGACTCGCATGCCAAGATTAGAAATATTTCTAACCAGCTATAGTTACACTATAAATACAACACTCAGTCTGCTTCTCTTACGAGTGCTGCTTAACCTGTTCCAAGCATCACAGTTTAGTCTATTGTTTAAACACAAGCTGAGTTTTCCCAATGGTTGGGACCTGAGGCCAAGCTGCTTTGCAGCGATGTTTTACTGCAATAGGTTAAATTCAACCCAGCAATTCAAGAGAAATTAATCCTTTGGAAAACATACTCTGAACAAACCAATATATGCACTCGGAGTGAGTTTTAGTTCTGTGGTTGATGTGATCTTACACGCTTCTGTAAATCTGTTGGAGACCTGACTTCAGGGAAGACAGGCTCTAAATCTCAATACTATTTTGAGCAGAAGAAAAGGATGGGGAAATTGATTTGCATTTTTTGCAAGCGGCCACACACAGTTGTGCCTGGCTTTCTCAAACAGGAAATCCTGCAGTGCTGTTCTGCTCCATCTGCTGGTTCCCATCCCATTTAGCGCATACTTCAGAACATGCAAGAACCCTTGAATTTGACATCACTGGACTATTCTACCATAGCAGAAATTTCTTCCATAAGGGCATAATATTTTTGTGAGGGCAGATAGGAAATCACTAACTTACAGGAAATTTCAGAGAGGTAGAATATAATTTAGAGGGGAGGACACTGGATTTATGAATTCCTACTCTTAACTCTGTGGTTTGTAATGACCAGTGATCAGTATCTTGGTTTTGTGCATCATCCCCAATATGAAGGATTTTTTTAAAAATTAATTCTTAACCTTCCAAACTTGCTGATGTAATGAAAATGAGGCAAGAACTGAAAGAAAACACAGCAGAAAAAAGTCTACCAGTATGTGTTGTGCCTCAGGATGCACATTCAGTGCCTTTGCCAAGAAAGAGAAGGTTATCTACTGTCCCTACAGTTTATCTGATAATGGAAGGTTCACTTCAAAGCCTAATCTCTGCCAATAAGAAGTTAATATGCATTTATCTTTTATACCTAGCTACTCTATATATCCCTTCAAAAAATTAAATGGATGTGTCCGTCTCCTTCTAGTTGTCTTATTACATATTTATTATTTATTCTTACTCTGAGCCACCCAAAATATTATTAACAAAATGGTTTTTTAAGGGGTCCCTCTCATATGAAAGTTTTATGGGATCTCTTTGTCCTCATCTAGCGATTCCTAAGGTGTGAGTCCTAGTTCTGCAGTCAAGAAGACTAACTACTAATTTCCAGGGATGAAATTACAGCTATCCCTAGTTCCCACTTTCTAAATGCCTTTTGAAGAGTCATCTGATGCTGGTAAGACCTAAGTTTTGGAACAGAGCAAAACATCTGCTGTTTCTGCAGGCTAATAGTTTGTCACTGGAAAACAAACGCAAGACTCAAAATGAATTTCTGGGACTCCCACTAAAATTCCTTTTCGTCCCCACTGGAGTGCTTCTGGGTTTCATTTTTAAGTTAGAGTCACACCGAACTGCATACAGACATAGACATGTCTGTGCAACACTGAGCCAAAGGGTTCAACCCACAAAAGTGCAACAGTATCCTGCAACTGGTGCAGGACAGTCCTATGGTTTTCACTTGCCCGTGCACAGCTTTGCAAGAAGGCATTCCTAGCACTAAGGTTTGGCTGAGAAAGGCAGTACCTAGTAGGATTAACTATTCTTAGCTTCACCTGCTTGTCCAATAACTAACTGAAAGTACGTGATCTTTCCGTAGGGTAGATATGATGTAAAAAAAGCTACTGACCAATTTCCTGCATTGCATAGTAATTTAGAAATGCAGTTCTGAGAGCCTGAAAGGCCTGAAGAAAGATCACGTCAAGGAAACAATGAACTTGCTTGAGATAAAAGTACCACTCATAAAATCCTATAACCTGCAAATGGCCAGTTTAACAATAGAGTGACCTTTCTAGGGGAGCCACTGTCAAAATGAAGAGAACAAATAATGAAGCTCTGAATGACGTGCTTTATCTACACAACTAGAGACTCCAAGAGGATAGACTTAATGGCAGGCAGCGTGCACTAACATTTCAAACATAGACATCAAGGTTTGCATTCCAGCATAGCTCAAACATGAAAACAGGAAAGACTTCTGTCGCGGGTCACTGGTGCAAACCACCCAACAGTCAAGACTCCTCAAGCGCTGTTAGGGTTTCTGAGACAACTAGACTACATTTGTCTGTCAGTCTCCAAAATTCCTCAGACAGCCCTGGGGTTAGACATTTTGCTTACACACAGCAGGTTGTCAGTAAACCAGCATGAGTTTGTATCATCTGAGCCACAGCAGGCTGCAGCGGAGCCTTGTACCCACCCACTCTCACCCAGCAGTCATCCCAACACCTGCCAGCCTCACAAACCTGGGGGGTGGACGGGTGAGACCCCACTATACGGCACTGCGACCCAGAATGACTTTAGTTATTGCAGACTTTGAGTTAATTTCTTATTTTGGATCCAACTGATCTTCTTGTTAGCTTTTTGTTTACAGTATGCATGGTGCTCCATAAAGACTCTGTTAGCTATGGCTGTGTATCCATATGTTTGCTGAAGTGTTTTTTAAAGAAAAGTAGCCATGCAGTTTCAACATTTCCCCTAACCTTTGACACAGCTCACATCAAAGCCTTCTTTTCCATTTTATTTCAGCTTCATCGCTGAAACTAAACACACCAGGAAGAGAGAGTGAGGGTGGTCAGTCAAATCATCACAAAATTTGCAAGTGAAAACTCCAAATGTACTCTTTTATGAGTACATTAATTTAATACGCAGGGAGTGTCAAATATTTAAGTGTCGCTTGTACATATTTACTGATCAGCATCCAGGCTAGCCAGCTTGCAATAAGATAAACAAAACCCATTCCCATTAACCTTGCAGAGAGCTCCAATATGCACTAAAAGTTAACTTTCATATACCTGCTCATCAACTCATGTGCTGACACTCCTTGAAGAACATCTGAAAGCCCACATTCCCAATCTAATTTCCTGCTTTGAATAGATGAATCTTCATTTGATTCCTGCATAACTGGGATTATATGACCTTTTCCCATGCTCTAGCATGGGAAGAACTTTAGGAATTAATTTGCAAAAAAAACCCCACAAGATATAACAAGGTATATACAGTAATGGCTGCACAATATTTATTCCATGGGAAAAAAAAATAGGGCAAACCACAGTGAAGACAGGAAAAAACCAAAAGATATTTTGCCTGAGCATATGTTGGATGATGCTATCAAAGCTGTGCTAGCAAGGCCAAAGCAATCACAAAGATACAGGGAGCAATCTGGAATTGCTGGAAGTGTATTGGCTTCATTTCCTTTCTCCAAAATTCTTGAGTCCACCACTGTGAAATGTGTCTGTTTGACAATCGTAGAGTTTGATTTAGTAAATAAATTTGGCAATTTGCATGTCAGAAATATGGTTGTTTCTGGCGGCCTTGAATCTCAACTGCAGAGCTAATTTAACTTTTTCCATATAGTTGGAAAAATGGCTATTCTGGTTCATTTATAATATAAACAGCTTTCATAAAAAGACCTACACAACCTATTTTGTATACCGTGTAATCATTAAAGGTCTATTGACTTATTGAAAATGGTGACAGCATCACTTTCTATCTACGTTTTTTTTTGCCTGTGTCTTACTATCATACCTACTGTGGTCACAGTAAAGGACATTGCCATGATGAATTAATTCTTGGAATAACAAATACAAACAGAATATTTATTAATCCAAAAATGTAGGACAAATTAGGAAACATGAGCTAATAGGAAGTAGTCTCCCAATATGGGAGCCAAGTGTCATTGTTGTGCCTGTCAATCCACAGTTGGAGTTTGTTCTGCATATGCTGTGTTATGGGCTGGACAAAATGAAAAAATGAGGATGAGCTGATTTTAAGTAGAGAAGCAGTGGGGACACCAGAGGTCTTTGCTTTTGTAATCAGATTAGCAGAACTCAAAGGTAAGTGAGATAGAGCAAATTTCCTTTGCTGATGAACCACAGATACGTCTGGCCACCTGTGTTAGCCATTTTCAAAACAAGGGTATTTACGCATGAAGATGTTTAAACATGTCCATCTACTTGCAATATTCAACCTGATTGTCCACTGCAACTGCTACCATACCAAAAACACAAACATGAGCAAAGTGCTCCTCTTTTTAGCATACTTAAGCCTGAGCACTGCAGAAAGTGGCAGCAATAATCTTGGCTGGTGGGCACAGCAGTCTCAGCGTACTATATTCAATAGAGCTCACATACGTTGTCTCCTGAAGGACAGCACATGTTCAAATGTATCATGGAAATCAACAAAAGAGTAAATTTTCAAATTAAATTAGTATTTTACTAACCTGTTACTCGGGAAGATGCTCTGCAGTGAGACCACTTCATACGCCTTGAGGCACAGGAGAAAGACAGAGCTCTTGAACAGATGTAAGAGGGCTGACTTGGTTACGGAACTGCCCAGGTCTAATCATAAATGTCTTCATGATAAGTGTGTTCTTCTCTAATTTTCCTTACCTAATGCCTATTTACCCTATCATTGCCCATTTCTACAGCGCTATGACCTGGGAAGCAATGTCCCGCCTTTCTTTCTGTTCCCCATTCTACATGCAGAGATTGGGAGGAAAAATTGGTATAGAAGAATTTGACTGAAAATAACTGTGCTGATAACAGTGCATCTTCTGCCCTTTGAAATATACTTTATAATGAAATACATAACTCCCTCAACAGAGGGAATTACCTGTTTTTATAGAAGTTCTCTTCATACACTCTGAGACTAAGTTTGTGTTTAATACTTCATTGTGTTTGTCATGTTAAGGTGCCATAGAAGCCAAAGTTTTGGCGTGATTTGGAGAAAATCAGTCCTGCAAACTCCTGGTTAGCTAGATCACAGTGGGATAGAGATAATATTTTGGTACCATTGCTATAGGGAACTCTAGTAGCATAAGCCAACCAAGTTCCACCACCTTCTCAGCTCAGAACAGCCAAACTGGAAGTTTTGCAATGGATTTGTCTAGATAAAAACAAGGTAGAAAACCTGAGGAACAGAAACAATGGAGCTGCTAAGCAAATCTATATTCAGGCCAGACAGCACCCTGCACTTGATCCTGCTTTTACAAAGGATTCATGATCCTTAATTGCACCAGGTGGGGAGTACTGCCTGCTAACTGGGGCAGGGCTTCAAACCCTGGGGACTGTAAGCTCAATTTCTCTTCAACACTGGGACATTAGACAACCTATAATTCACCCCTTGCATTCCTTTGCCCCAGCTTTAAAATGGGAAATAGCAACTAGGAAGAAACAGGATATGGAATCATCTTATATTACAGCAGAACTGGACTTCGGCAGTTCCATTCAACAAGGTATCTCACAGCAATACTGAGTCTCCTCTGAAGCCCATGGTCCTGCTGGGTGGTTGTGTTTCGTTTTTTTCTCCATTACCCACACCATCT
Source organism: Chionis minor (assembly GCA_013398295.1). NCBI lineage: Eukaryota > Metazoa > Chordata > Aves > Charadriiformes > Chionidae > Chionis > Chionis minor. Next base: position 410,351 of record VZSF01010886.1, read on the forward strand.
TTCATCCTCCCTTTTCTTAGCTCTACTTATTGCATACTGTATTGTAAACACATATTTTAATATGGCAAAAACCCATATTCGTGGAAGACATTTTCCAGCATAATGAGTTGCCTTAAACTTGTCCTATGCACTTTCCAGGATGACTATCACGTTAGCCTATATGTTACTGATGCCTTGACAAACACCGCTAAAGTTAGCAGACAGTGCAAGTTAAAGACTGATAAACCCACCCCACAAAATTTCAACCTGACCTTTCACACTGGAGATCCAAATCTACTACTTCTCATGAGCTCCACCAATCTATGAAAACCCTGCTCTGTCTCTTTTTCTGTGGCTTGTGGTTTGCAAGCAGAAACTAGGGAAGAAGAGGTATAGGTTGTGAAAATGCAAAAAAGAGATTGAGGGAGATTCTAAGAATCAGAGCATACGTCAGCATGGTGAACTTTTCGAGAGCACTGACAGAAAAGGAGAAGGAAGGAAGGAGATATGAAAACACAGTTTGGCAGATAGCTCAGTCCACACCCTCCTACACAACAGGGTCTTTTTATAAAGGAGGTAATTTTCAACAGTAATTGATACCAGCCTTAGCAGCTTGTCAGACAGGTTGCCAGTTATGTGAAGGCTGATGACAAAACAATTTCTTCTACAGAAGCCTACAAAATTTTATTTCCAGACTTCCAGGAGATTAGGGAAGGTCCTGCATGCAGCAACAACTGTGTGCTGATAGCCCATGTGCTTCAACACACTCAGCATGCCCTTCTGTACAAACATGGTAGACAGCTTTCCTCTTTTTTTAGACAATGGCATTTGAAAAGCCACGTTAAAAACATTTTCGCTATAGCTCACACACTCTCCATCTAGATTAGGTCTGGCTGAACCAAAACAAGCAGAATTACAATCTAGGTTTACAGAATACTAAGAAGTATGAGAGAGAAATTGTACTCAATGACAGCTGCTTTCTAAAAGTCTACAAGACATTACTTAACTGGTGCTGTTCTCTGCAGCCTGCCTCTGCCTAGGTGGGGAGAGGGCTACAGATGAACAGCAGCAATAGGCCAGAATCATGCTCTACAGCAGGTCCCTACTTGGGATCTAGACAGGAGTGAGCCATGCTCCTGTCAACTTTTATTTCCCTTTAGGAGCCTCATAAAGATGCTAGGAAAAAATAATCAACTCTAATAACACTGAGCAATTAAACAGCAGTTAATAAATAAAGATGCTGAAAATAAAGTTTCACCAATCAAAACTAATACATGCTACAAAGATGTTACTGAGATGTAGTAAGCTGTTAATAACAATGATAAATAATAATGTACTCAACTAAAACCAATAGCCTCTCCAATCCCCCCTTCTGCTCCTCAGCTATCCATGGTGCACTCAGTTGAAGAGGTTATTCCCCAATCACCTTCAGAAGAGGACATTAACTTATACCCTGTGCTCCTCTTTACCCCCCTCCACACATGTCCTGAACATAACATTAGACTCTGGGGCTGTTTCTTCATGGATTTTCACCCCTCCCTCTTTCATGTGTTCTCCAAGTGCTTTCAGCTTAAAAAAATCCTTTCCTGACAAGCTGGGTGGTTTTTGTGGGAAGTGTCCATGGTCCCTCTGAGTTTGTAACAACCCCACACACAGGCTCATTTCTCTTCCCCTCCTTCCAGTCCTCACAGTGGTCCATTATACTAACTCCACTGATCCAAAAATGGCAGTTAAGGGAGACACTCTGAAATAGGCTAGAAAAACTCTACTGTGGTATGGCCCATAAGAGGGCAGCTTTTTTAAGCATTTGTGTCTCTGCTGCATAACTTCTGAAGTGCCACATTTAAATTCTCTCTCTAAGTGCTGGAGTCTGCCCTGTGAGGAGCTCACTAAAACTGAGGTAATGAAGGATATGATCAGTTTTCTGAGGGTGCCGTGACCTAGGGGCAGGTCTGATTACATCATTTGTTTTGGACTGAGTCTCAGAAGCATTATAAAAAGCAGTCCTAAAAGGAAGGAGAGGGACAAGGGGAGAGAAGGGCAATAACTCATTAGCAGAAGCTCCGTATGTGTGCATTCTGCTATTTGCCACTTATCTACAAGGGAGTCTCTTCAGAGTGCAGAGAAACCTGCGAACTGTCAGAATATTTTAAGTCTTTCCTTGAGATGTCAGTCACGAGCTTCAACACAGTCACAGTCGCTACTGTGCTTATTTTCTTCCTAAAGATACAACTCTCAGTGCAAGCGCCGTTGAATGGTAAAGTCTTTCAGTTTTCTACTTTATTATCACTTGTAACTTAGGGCAGCTAATGCATGCAGAAAACTGGCATCTTTTAATTATTACTATTTCAATAACATGCTCAAAAATTGTATATTGTTGTAGCCTACAATTGTTTGGAGTTAGTATCCTTATTTCAATTTTTTAGAATAAGTATCCTGATATATGCAGGAAAAAGAAATTTGTCCCGATTCAGTTGGTGTTACAGACTTCTTGCATGCTCAGTATGCTTTTCTTTGTGATCTTTTTGTTTCTCATAGAATGAAGCAGAAACTAGACCTTCTCAGAGTTAGTGGAAGCATTACACCTTTCCCTCTGCTCTGTTTATTTTTAAACCAGAGAAAAGAATGCAATCCCTGTGAAGCATCCCATATACTAAACCTCATTCTCTTATATTTAAACAGGACCAGTTTCAGGAGGTCAGCGCTCCTCACTCTCTTTTTAGGAGTTAATGTTCATCTATTCAAGTTGATTACAATCAATTTCCATCCATTCAAGCTAATTATAATCTACCTAGTGTGATTATAGGATATGAGGCAGAATCATTGTGAAGTGTTGTGTGAGAGGACTTACGCAGCATGTATATTCATAGGACAAAAATCCTGAAGACTGAAGTATAATCCCGAGCAGTCGGCTTCATACAGAGCTCTGCCAAGACAAGCATTTTACTGGGTTTTTTACATGAGCTACCTAAGGGGTGGAATTCAAACTTTTAAGGTCACCTTCTTCTTTCGGGCATGTATCCTCTGAAAAATGGCTATATTCTCTAGCACAATCTCCCACCTGAGGGGCAGAGGCTCCTACAGCTTGGTGCTTTTCAGAATAACAGAGTAAAGCTTGGTGCTTTGCAGGTGCTTTCTCTGACTACGCAGAAGGTTTGGAAGAGAAAGGATGTATTCAAAAAGATATGTCTTACAATATGTCCTGAAGGGAATGCTGGAGAATTCCTCTCTTAGAATTAGACACCTAATATCAAGAAATGGCAAGAGCTACATCTGCCTGTCTCTGACATCTTCCCAAGTCAGAGACACAACTAACGTAGACTATCATAACTAAAACTATTGCCACTTCCCCAGCTCCCAAGTGACATTGGAAATATATTTGTTCCCTGGATATTGATCAGTGAAACACAGGCACACTGGCTCTAGGAACCTCCTCTGACACGCATGGGCATGTAACTGTGTTATTCATCAGCGCTCACCCCAGCACCAACAGAGGCAGAAGAGTGCTTGCCATACACAGCTGTTGATAATTCCCTTCTACACGTGAATGAGACACTATTGACTCTCCTAATTCAGGAGACTGTGTGACAGTCTGCCTCATCCTCATTTCATTATCAAGCAGAGTAAGGGTAATAGCAACCTTGCTCACAGTCTGAGGGGTGGCAGCAAATTACTTTTGCAGCTCTACATGCTCATTCAGACAAAATCAAGAAGATTCTGCCATCTGGTCATCTATTCATCTGATCTAAGATGAAATAAGCATTAAATGTGCCTCGGCCCTTCCTACAGTGGTTGCTATTATTGTGCTCATCAGTAAAGTCATAATGGCAGTGAACTGCAGATCGTCAAAATGCTCACAGGCTAAGGAGAATTTCACTTGGCAAAACACTTTAAACTTCCATTTATTTTTGTTTCACTTGGCATAAATGCACAAAATACTGAAAATCTTGACTGTTTTAAGACTGTTCTAGATTATAAAAATCCTAGTGTTGACACTTCGTACAAATTTTAATGGGCAGCAAGAGCATAAGCAGAGTGCAGCTATTGTAGTTAAGCCAAGATGTGATTTCTAAAATGTGTTGACCATTAGTTACTATTTTCATGCAAGTTTTACCTACAGAACGGGCTGACCAGAGGACACAAGCACCCTCAAAAAAACTCAGTAAGAGGTAATGCCCTGCAGAAGGGGAGAGTAGAATGAGGTTTCTCATCTTGAAATCTAATACAGTACATGAATTCTTCTACACAAGGAGCCCAGGGACTTCAGCCAGGATGATTACACAGACCTCGTTTTGAAAATTCCAGTATAAAAGAACAAGGCACACTAGTCCCAATGAACTGGAAGCAGAGAGTTTAGTGTTCCCAGCAATATCAATACAAAAGGGATAAGTGCAGCTGTTTTGCACATCCCTACAAATTAATCCCAAACATTTCATAGAACATTCTTTGGAGAAGAGCAGTAACTGTGACCACACTCAACAGCAGAAGAAATGCAGCCAAGAATCATGTACTGAGCAGACGTGTGCATGTAAGGATAAATATTTGCCTGCGTGCATGCACGCACATACAGGCACACTGAGTGTTTGAAAGACTCGTAATTCAGGATTGTTTTCTAAGCAGAAATAAAATTAAATTTGCAGAGAGTGAAGATCTGCATTAGCCTGATAACCAAAACTGTTCAGGTCTGTCAGGACAAGTACCTGTAATTACACAGCAAGCTGAATGACTGTAAATGTGTTTCAGGACCAAAAAAAAAAAATTTAAAAAGAGCATGTAATAAGTCAGGACATTTCCAAAGACATGCAGAGACACTGTCCAAAGTTCAGTTTCTTAAGCAATGGATGAATAGCAATCATTTTAACACTCACTCACCCCCCAGGATTCTCGGAGCTATATGGGTTTGTGTATCATTACTTCCTTTTTTCAAAGTCCATCTATTTCTATCTGTTTCAGTTGGCAAATCCCAGAGCCGTTGTACAGAAATGACTGTCCATCATTTCTCAGTGTAGCAACTAGCAATCCACTGATGTTTTTCAAACTCCTCAACTAGGCGTGAGGGGGTTCATTATAGCTACACCCCATTTATATTGCTTAGTTTCCCAAGCAGAAAAAAAATCAGGGATGTACCTGTAAACAAAGTCTGTGGCTATTCCACAAAAAACCCAATCGCCTGACAAAAGTTTAGCTGCAGGATTTAAGTGATCGGAAGAAAGTCAAGCCCTATGGGCAGGGTCACAGGGATAATTATAGTTATAATTTGAGTGAGAAGACTTCATAATCTTTGAAAGCATCTATGTTTTGCTCAACATCTGGGGCTAGAAAGACAGATAAAACTGTTGCAAAATTCAGTACATGTGTTTAAGTGGCAATTTGTTTCTTTACAGAGTAAGATCAATTTCAAATATTCACAGTAATATTTCCTTTGTCTTTACACAGGGTCAAAATGGTCTTATATTGGTAAGTACTAACTACTTTGTACATACTAAGTTGTGGCTTTGTTCTGTATTTTAAGGACATCATGCCAAATGTATCCTAGTGAGAACCTACTGTGTTCACTATCTTTACCCAAGCTTGGATCTGGCCCACAATCTTGAAATCTGTTATTCATCCATCAGGTTTTCTACCTGGGTGACTGAGACTCAGTTACTGGGTTCTAAATTGCCTTGCAGAATGACAGGAACTTCAGCAGACTAAGACTGGCCCTACAAGTGCAGAGGTTCCCCAAAGCCCTCTGTTTCCTCACCGGTCACAGACCAGCAGCACATTTCAGACTAGTTCTGCAAAGAGCATACCTCTCGCTACCCACACGGGTCTTTATTTTTAAGGAGTCAAAGTCCAGCAAATCATCTGTATCATGTTACTTGGGACTCAGCTCCTGAAAGCCCCAGCACTGACAAGGCAGAATAGATTATATTCAGGAAAGCAGTGTTATTTTGTACGCTAGTCCTTCAAGTCAGCTACTAACCCAGAAGGATCTGATAGCTACTTAGGAAGAATTGTCTAATGATTTTCTTTTAATTGATCAAATCTTCTGGCCAGTTTTTTCCTCATTCAGAATTGTATTTTATATGCCACCTGCCCACAGGGAGAGGTAGGCAGTACTGAGAATCTCGGCAAAAAATGATTGTTCCTCAGCTTTTGGTGCTGCTCCAAAACAACACAAAGAACCTCTGAGATTGAACTCGCTGCTAATAACTACTCCCTTGGCTATGCTCCAGTTTACCTGACTCCTTTCACGTAAGCAAAAGGAAAACTGTCAGCTGCATGTCTATAGGTATTAATCTCACTGCCAATACACTTCACATTCTCATTAGGAAGGAAAAGCTTGACACAGTTTGAATAACAAAAGCCTGGGTTTTCCACCTTAACCACAGCCATCAGGTGAACCTAACCCTGCTAGGTAGTAAGGAAAGTAAGACTCCTACCATCAAAGTTGAAGTTTTGCCCTCCTTCCCATGGTCATGCTTGTTTCAATTAGTTACTTCTCCCTTTCTGGGAATTCGGGTACCAGTGTTTATTTCAGAGTATGTTACTCTCAGTGCCCAACTTCAACAATTTCCGCTAAGCACTTCCATACTGCAGCCTGATTTCTAACCTGTATTGGACAACAGAGGGAAGGTTCACGAAACAGATTCTTATTTTTTTCCTTCAACTACTGATTATCAAATATATCTAGAAAAATACATAAAAGCAAATTCAAAAAATTGAAGTGGCAACTGAACTCGTACAGAGTAGTTCTTTTCATATACATGGAAAAAAGCAGAGGTAGAACATTGGTCTGCACAGAGAAAAATGGCTATTAGAGAGTCTGCAGTCAGCCAGCCTATACTCTCCTACTGATCCTGGTTCCTTACAGCAGCCTACACCTTCCACCATTTACCTTTATCCCTGCAACACTTTGCAATGCCTGCCACTAAAACTAAGTCAACAGGAAGGGAAAGGAAGTCAATCCATTATAATCACAGTGCAGACTAATGTCAAGAGGAGGGTAAAGGTACGAGATTAAGGGTGGAGGAGAAATCCAGGTGCCGATTGTCAATGAGAGTTCTATTTGTTCAGTATGACAATATGTAAAACTGAATGTTGATACAGCATTAGCAGCTCAGGGTATGGGCAAAGCAAGATGACACTGCATGTGATCAGGCCTCAACTTTTCAGCGCATGCTTTCCAAACACACGAGCGTTTGGCTTGGTTATAATGGAAACTACCGCATTAGATACAAAAAGTACAAAGACTAAACCTCTCCTCTATTTGCCTCTCTGCCTTAGCCAAACTGCAGTGATGCTATTTGTTGTTCCCGATTTCACTGCTGAAGAAAAAGTGCCTGGAAGAAAGAGCACAGGCCAGTGAGCTGGGGCATGAGCCCTCAGCCCTCTCTGACACACTGGCTGCTTCACCTTCTGTAAAATGGACAAAGTAGATGAAGTGTATAATGAGAAAAGTGTTCTCAGTTAAAGAACTAAAAGAATTGTTCCAATGCTTCATAGCTCAGGACAGCACACGCATCCAGCTTTCGGCAATGTTGCTGTGTGGCCAGAAGTCCTTTGCCCCAGAAGAGAATTGGAGACCTGGGCTTCAATTCTTTGGATCCTGGCTTTCTGTTTCTGTACTATAAGAGGGCTGGAATGAAATCAAAGAACGAGAATCACTCCTTGAGAGTGGACAAGCAGCTACAATGGAGAAAATTAACTTTACAACCAAGTTTAAAGTAATAGCGCCGACAGAACTATTAACGTGCTTTAGCACGAGAGGAGACAACTTCACACTGTAACGCAGACACAAGAACTGTTCTGAACAGACATCAGGATAATTGCAAACTCTTTAGTTTTTCACTGTTGCCAAATACTCCAGTTCAGCAAGGTGCTGAGAATCTGTGCTAAGACCCCTCCACTTCCCCTTAGGAAATGCCAGCTTTAGTAAACACGCCAGAACATGCCCAAAATTTCTCATACAGCACTTGAATGGACTAGCAGACACAGCTACAGCCCTTGGCAATTCCTCTATCTCACAAGCTTCCCTCTGGATACGTACATGGAAGATACACACACACTGGATATGCGTACATAGAATGGTATGACTAAGCTCTGCCTGTGCACTGGGTGAAATGGAAACCATGCGGTCACGTTACTGTGGCAGGGAGCCTGGACTCTCAGCCTTCACTACTAAATCAGCCCTGGGCTAACGGCAGCTACACAGCTTCCAGCTGGCTGAAAACAGGACAGAGTGCTCTGCCTGGCCGCAAAAATACCACAAACATTCCCTGTGTTACTGACCCAATGCATTTTACTACATTAGTTCACTTCAGATCAAGAGAACTTGGATACCGCATGAGAAGCTCGAGCAACATGAATATTAATTGGTCACCAGAGCAAAAGTCTGTTGGTAACACTGGTGTCTCATTGGCCTGATTTCTTCTTTTTTCAAGTCAGCCAATGTATACGTCCTGGGAGCAGACACCACTGTTGTTCCTAAAGGAACATCTGTCCTGCATCACCCAGCAGGTGCGGGGGGGCTAGCTGAAGGCTTAGGCATGGAAAGCTGTCAAATGAGATGATACAATGGACACATGCAGCCATGGTGCTGAGGGTATTTTGCTCAGCTCTCTCTGCAGCAAGATTATCCAAAGAATTATTATGACTTTATTTACAGACATCTTTTATAAAATAGCCATGAGGGCACAGCCAAGCTGTGATTTACAACACGGTAGGGGAATATGGTCCTGGAAACTCATGTAAAAGAAGGCAGCCCACAAGTTGGACAACCTGAGTTTGCACTCCCTACAACAGGGAGTATTCATGGCTGCACTGGGAGTGGTGGTAGCAGGAAGGGTCTTACTTCCACCCATACCAACAACTCCAGACTTTAATTTGCTTACTCCAACCGCTGAGCAGTAGTGTTGGGCAGGTAGGACAGGCCCATGGCACAACTACTGTTCTGCTGACACAGTTCTGTCGGGATCCTCATAGCAGCAAACATCATCTGAGGTGCTCGGGTCTTTCCTGGGTCAGAAATGTGGTCACAAAAGAAGGAAATTAACAACTAGGATATTTTTGCAATACTTCTCATGTTAATACCTTTTGGGACGTGTAGTACAGGCTAATCTTAATACATTCACATGCTGTTCTTTATTCAGTAGAGATCAGACAGAGCCTCTGTAAACACAACGTGATCTCCACTGAATTTATCTGAATGTGCTGGCGCAGAAAAAGGAAAATCTGGTTCACAATCAATCATTCATTTTCAACAGAGCTAGCTGAGAAATGCCTTCCAGCTGTGTGGTTTATCTACCATGGAAATCTCAATTTCACATATGCAAACCCAAGCTGCAGTGAACTCAGCTCTTTGAGAGAGGAGTTTTGCGGCACTGAAATTAGGAAGACTACGTGGCAGAATTTCTAGAAAAACTGGTTTTGTACCAAAAGAGGATTTTTGTTTGGTTGGGTTTTTTCAGTTGAGCAGGAATGAGAAACAAGCAAAAACTGCTGCAGTTTCGAGGCTGGAGTGGAGCTGCAGATTTATGTCAAGGAAAGGATAACCACTAGTAAAGGTACATAAAAACTGAAGTAACTACAGCATTTTATAGAAAAGACAAAAGTTTCCCTTCTGAACTGCTGATGTTGGTGTGGAAATTCCCATACTCTGTTGCCAAACCTTAAGGGCATCCAATTAATCCAAACATAGTACTGAAAAAGTGAGTGGTACTTCATGACATGGTTTCCACTGGCTGGGACTGGACTTCTATTGTATACATCAAATAAAAATTACCTATTTAATTATCAAGTTTCCAAACCTATAATATGTAACATATTAAAGTCTTCTTGCAAGCTCGCTATCTTATCAGTGCACAGAAAAACCCAACCCTTTTAAAATTACTGAAGTCTTTTTATAATAAAGACTTCTCACCAATTTTTCTAACGCTGCTGTAGTCTTAGCTCCTTGGAAGGTGTTAAATTTCAGTGTCATTGTCTTGCACATCAAGACCTCAAGAAACTATCATTTCCTGGTATATCCTGATACATATTTTCCTGGGAAATGTTATTGAGTATGCATATCCCAGAGCATGGAATTTACGCTCTTCTGGATGGATCTGTTATTTGCCAAAAAATATGTAGAGGATAGTATAGACTCTTCTATGTCAGCATAATATTTATCAGCTTTTAAAAAGAATTTCAATAACTTTAAGATAGTAACATGAAGATCTAAGAGAAGAGAAATTAATGTGATTGGCAGTGAACTGGAGTCAAAGATGTACATTACAGCAACATCAAGGCCAACAGTGCAAACAATGTCATGTGCTAGCCTATGTCTTGAATAATCTTCACGAGCTTTAACAAGGAAGTAAGTCTGTCTTTGAGCACCAGAACTGAACTTGCCAATTGTCACATGCACTATGTTTAAGTCAGATTCACCTCCACTACCCATATCCTTGTAAACTGTCTTTCCCATAAAAAAGTGAGCCTCTAATAATATTCTCCTGACTCTTAATTTTCCTTCAGAAAAGAGCTGAACTTGCTTTGCCACTGATGACCCGACCTAACATTAGATTCCGGCATTCACAATTCATGAAAGGTGTTAACATACTGGAGAGACTTCAAAGAAACCACAAGGAATATTATAGGTTGGAAAATAAGCCTTCTAACCAAACACCAAGGAACTCAATCTATTTAGTTTAAGAGAAGTGAGAAATTATATCCTCTATTTTATAAGTACTTCAATGAGGAACAAAAGTAATGCTAACAGGGGGCTTTCCAATATCTAAGCAAAGGATTAAAAGCAATCACTATTTAAACAAAGTCAAAGCTAGACAAACTCACAGTGTTTGATAATTACTTGGCGAGCTGCCAAGGGGAGTAATTATCCATTGGGCCCTAATGAAGTATCTTTTACCTGCATTGCTTAAAGGAAGAGTAGATACTTTTTCCCTTCTGAAAGCTATAGCTTCCTTGAAGTAGAAATTGATCTGGGAGGTCCAATGGTCTGTGTTACACAGATGAGGCTGGGTGATCCCAAAAGACCTTCTTGACTTAGAAAGAATCACAATGAATCTTCAGAATCAAGGAGAAACACAAGCTGCAAGTATCTCTTTTGGTATTTAAATCCAAATGGTCTCAGCTTGTGAACAGCTGTTAGCTATTAATGTGTAATTAAATCAAAGGCACAATTAAAAATCTCCTGATACTATCTATTCTTTGTAGATCCTACCTAAGGCAAAAGACTGCAATGAAGAAAAGTTTCACCAGAGTTTGAGCAAGTTATTACAGGTCAAATTATCATAACACCTTCCATTTTTGCAAGGTAGCTTTTCACTGTGGGTTATGCAATATTGCCAGACAGAGCCAGACAGTTTGTATGATAAGGAAAAGTTTGTAAGGGTCTGGCTTTCTGTGTTCTGAAAAGTATGGAAACTTCCCTCTGCCAACACGAAGCCACTTCTTTCAGCAATTCTCTTCAGAAGGCCTGAATAGCTATGTTACTGTGTGTATGGCTGTTACTTCTATAGGGAACAGTAACTCATGCCAGTAAATAACCCAAATACTGTCACAGATCCAAACCCTACTTGTCATGCTTGTGGGCTCTGAAGAGAGACAATACCATCACGAGAGGGTCAGAGGAACTGTGGCTGGCTGTGGTGCTGCTGCTTGCAGGCCTTCCCTGGTGAGCTACCAGGCCTGCAGCTCCCCAAGAGGGTACCATCAAGAGCAGTTGAGATTGTCAAAAAATCAAGGGGCGGTAAAGTGTCTCCATGTGACATTTTTGTTGCCATCTGGCCCTTTTCTTTCTAATGGTACACTGGAAAGATGAAATTAAGTATAAAAAAAAAAAAGTCTTAAAAATTCAGAAAAGGCTCCTTTTCCAAATTTTGGGTGAAGGCTGAAACGGGGGAGTTTTTATATTAATTGCATAGTTAAGGCTTGACAAATGTGTCTCTCTTAATTTACACAGGTCCCGACGGAGAGAAGGCCTGGCCAAAGAAATACCCATTTTGTGGAGGAGTATTCCAATCACCAATAGATTTCCACAAAGATATTCTCCAGTATGATTCTAATCTCTTGCCTTTAGAATTCATAGGCTATAACGTGCCGTCCACTGACCACTTTACATTGACCAATAATGGTCATTCAGGTAAGGGAGCTCAATGACAGCAAGGGATTGTGAAGGAAGGAGTTGCTGGAGCTTGTGACTTTTTATTTCATGGGTGAACTACTTTGATTACCAGATGAAATTAAGCTGTGATGATGAAGTCTTCACATCAGCATACCTACATCTAAAGAACAGGCTAGGGAAACTTGGGAATGTACTCACTACAAATGGATTTGCAGTAAGCCGAATTGGCTGTTGTTTTTAAATAAACTCCAGGCAAGTCAGAATTAATTCCTGAGCTTTTCTCATTACCTTGGCTGGAGTGCTCTGACACAGAAACAGACTTGGTGACTCTGTTAAAAAGAGATAAACTAGTAAAATATGGGTGCAACGGGTCTCTGACGTTCCAGTCTAATCAAAGCAGCTCAAGTGAATTACATGAGGGAGGGCGGAAAGCTAGGAACTTCTCTTCTTTGGACTTGAGATAGAAACCTCTTTAGTGTAAAATAACACAGGTAGATAAAAAGACAGAAAAATAATTAGAAATAGCATACAAACACGCTCTCCACTGTAGCACTAAATCAAAGTGTCAGTACAGTAGGTAAAAGCAGAGAAGCTGCAGTCTCATAAAGGTCTACTATATTGACACAATATACAATACCAGTAAGCTAGTCCCACCATTTTTTGTTCCTTCCTGAAACACTTGAAGTCATAGAATTAAGAACAGTTATAAGGCCCTCCTTCTTTGCATCCTCCTCTATTGCATAAGCATCAAAAGAATCTGCATTATAAAACGGCCTGTGCTCTTCGGCATGCTTGGTTAAAAGATGCCCAACATGCAAACATCTCTTTTTTTTCCTCACTCTTTCAGTGGGGTCAACCTGCTCTGGAGAACATCATAAGCCCATTCTTCAGTAAGGGCCAGCCTCTTAAGGCATGGTTCCTGGTTCTCTTCTTGATCAATTTCTCCATCAAAATCAGGTTGCTTTAGACTAGGAATGGCTGGAACACCCTTTCCTTGTGAAGCTCCTTTTCCTAAGAGCTTTTATTGGTCCTGAGTGAAAGATTGTACTGTCACAGTTAAATGTATTAGGCTGATGTGACAGGCAATAGGCAGAGAAGGAAACAGTTTAGCGAGCAGGTGGAGACAAAAGAACAACACTGAGCGCCTGTCCCTCACATATTAGCGACACAGGTAAAAGCAAATTCTTCATAGAGCCTACATGACTAACATCATCAGATCTTGCCCCTAAAACAAAAAGTTCAAGTACTTCCTAATGAAAGCCAAAACAAAGTATAACACCCCTTCAATACAAACAGGAATTCACTTCTAAGGTCAGAGCTCTCCTAGAAAACAGGGGACATGCGACCCACTCTAGAAACCTCTCTCCGATCCAAACCTTAATTGCTCTGAGTAATGAAAAATTAACCCGTTAGAATGATCATTACACCATCTGCTGCTATCTTCCCTTATAGCCAGAGAGGAAATCAGTAGGATGCTTAGTATTGTGGTGTAAGTCATTCCTACATATAATTAATGTACTTCACCGGCCAGCTAATCCAGATGCAATTACCTACTTCAGCTAGAATGAAAACAGTAGAGCTCAAAAAAATCTTTTCTAGTGCTAGCATAAAAAATACATAGGTTTGCAGCTGTTTCTTTATGAAGGTTTTGAGCCTCATTTCCCTTGCAAAACGTGTCTGGGACACTCCAGAAACAAACTGTATTCACACTGGAAAATAATAAAGACAAATTTCAAAGAAATTGATCTGTTCTTTACATAAACAGTTGCTTTATGAAGTACGTAACTTCTCAAGTGAGTAACTCCGATTCTTCTGAGTTGAGCATTACTACTGTAATTTCTACACAACAAAAAATAATCCCTCCTGTCTTCCACGCTGGAGAGCATTAGTGAGCAGAAGGGACGGTAATGCATACAGAGGTCTTCCTCCAGCATGTCAAGAGAGGAAGTGCTTGTTCCTAAGGCCTGTGATTATCTTGCTGCTTGAAATCAATGCTCTGGGTTTTGGGGGAGCAGGGAGAGAGGGAAGTTTATTTGGTTTTGCCTAGAAGAAGATTAAGAGGCAGAGGAGTTCAATACAACAGAAGTTTTAAAATATCATAAGAAATATTCATTTATTAAGCCATTTTCAACCACTATAAGGGGACTGAAAGAAGGCACATGAACCTATGTTTTGCTTTGACACATCAATAACTGTCTCTTCAGTAAGACCGAGATAATTTTGTACTCTTCAGGGAGAGAAAAGATTTCCATTAGCAACAATTCTCACATTCAATTCCTTTAGTTCAAGAAAATAAAAAAGGGTACATTCTCAATTCTCCTGAATTGCCTAGAAAGGGTTAAAGACAACTGAAGTGTTTATCTCCTATCACAGACTGAGATGGATTTGAGTTAAGAACCTGCTTTGTTCATGCCCGATATGTAATATACTTAGACACAGTGTTTTTATTTGCCCTGTGCTTGAAAGCTCTGGTATCATTTGCTCCCATCTGGTTTTGGCCTGCTTACAGTGAAAATGTATCTGTCGCCTACTATGTACATCAGAAACCTCCCGTTTGAATACACGGCGTCTCAGCTTCACCTACACTGGGGAAACAGAAACAAGTCAGAAGGCTCAGAGCACACAGTCAGTGGGAAGCATTTTGCAGCAGAGGTAAGGCAAGCTCAGATCACGGAAAGAAACAAAGAAGGCTGGGCAGGTCCCGCTGTTTCAAAGTGGGATCTTTATCTTGGGTATATGACTGTAAAAGGCTGCAAGGTTCTAATCCAAGTATTTACGATCTGTGTATACACTAAAAAAATGCACTGTGCACCACGAAGAGGATGGACTCTGATGTACGGTCATAAATACGCCAGAATTTAGGTTCTAAAAACTCAGGGCTGCCACTGGGTCGCTTGAGTAATTTTAAGGAAATTGATAGATACTTAACACCTTGGTTCTCCCCTGTAAACCAGATATATCTTTTAGCCCCATGACATTGCTTCTCTGTCTACCTTTACTCACCTCCTTCTAGCCAGTGAAAAACTATTATCTTTCCTAATCCTAAATTATGGATTTGGGAATGTATTTTGAAAAGCAGTACCAATCAGATATTTACCCAAAAATGATTAAAAGATAAATCAGTCAGAATAATTTGCTTGCATAAAAGCACTTTAGGAATCCGTTTCTTCTCTAGTTACATTTAACATTGCATTTGCATTCTAAACATCAGAGAGCCCCAGGAGTGCTAAGGCATTACTTTTTCATAAAAATTTACTAGTACTACAGTCAAGATGCCTTGAAGCTGAAGCGATCGATCCTCTTTCCCCCCCGCATTATGTAGGAGGGTGTGTAACTCACCTACAACAGGGCTGGGAATGGGAGTTCTAGGACCTTTTGCTTTTCTCTTGAAAGATCTTACCACTACACCCAGAAATCACTGAAGGATCCCATTGTATTGCCTTAGCCCAGGGTGGCTGCGCTGATCTTTTTCAGCTGTGAAACAGAAATGTGAGCGTGCCCCAGATGTTACCGTAACAGAGTATCTCCTTCTTTGTAGCTGCATATTGTACATTATAACTCTGAGAAATATCCAGATGTAACAGCAGCAATGGACAAAGCGGATGGACTGGCAGTTTTGGCTATTCTTCTTGAGGTAGGATGCAGGACCCTTTTTTTCTGGTTTATAATATGCTTTCAATCATTAAGTCGTCAGAGACCTTTCACATGCAAAATCACCTAGATTATTTAATGATGGTGTGGCTGAAAAAATGTTCTTCCTTTTCTCTTTCACAAAAAAGAGCCAGATTTCAGCAGCACATATATAAACACGAACAAATTTTAAGGAGAGAGGAATTCTGAATATTCCCTCATGTTTTTCTGGAAATTAACTTCAGCTATGTTAAATCCATTTCTGCATTCATTTGCAAACTAAGTATTAGTAGAGTTGATCAAAAAACAGACAACAATGAATTTCAAGCTCACTTAATCAAAACTGCCTACTGTAGCCTGAAGCAGCTTTAACACAGCAGAAAGGCATAGGCAGACACAATCCCAGCTTTGGCCACTACATGTAATTATGATTTAACCACAGTCTTCAGGTTGCAAACTTCCCAGATTCTTTGAATCACAGATTACAGTAAACAAGTACATTCAGTGCCTTTTTAAGATGACAGAAGGACAGCTTTTCAATTTTCCCCTTTAAAGCCCCACATACAAGCAATTAAAGATAATAACCATCTGAAAGAAAAATTTTTAGAAGCTTGTACATATGTAATTCTCCTTTTTCTTGAGGATTAAAACTCCTCAATAAGATAACTATGAAGAAATGTCTTCTGCAGCATAAAAAAAACCCCTGAAAACACCCAGGTTTTCACATTTCCATCAAAAAAGTTAAAACGTTCTAGTTAGCAGACAAAGCTCTAATTCTCATTAATATTACCCAAGCTCACTTCCTAGCAGCTTTAATACTTTGACAATAAATTTGTGTTAAATTTCAGTTCATTTGGAAGTTGCAGCTGTGAAAAGTGTCAAGAGTATTGTATATTATGCTAGGGAATAATACTGGGATGCTGGTTATTTGTAAGCAATGGTGTTTAAAAAAACTCAAATAAGGGAACAATGGATATTGGGTCTTTGAAAAACTTTCAGACAGCTGGTGGCTATTACAGTTGATCTAAGGACACCAGTTTACTATGTCTGGTTGTCAGAGGAGTTGCTAAACACCAGCTCTAAAGAATTTATAAAAAGGGCATTGATTATTAGACTGAAAAACTGCTGGTAGCAGTTGAAAATCATGGTCTTGTTTGACAGTTGAGTTATAGCCCTTGCCAGCGGCCCTGCAGTACCCAATAGTGTCATTCTTTATCTTCCTGGACTGTGAGGAGCAGCAGACTAAAAAATGTTTGTGGGTGGAAAAATGTTTGTGGCTTTGAGTAGAAACAAGCTGATGATCTTAGAAGCCTGTCAGTTGAGAACTTATGCTTGAAATGTTCAGAGAAGAAATGGTTTCTCTTCATTTGCACAGCATGCTGAACAGGCAAGGGCGATAGGGTCTTTCAAGTGCACACAAGAGGTCTACACTGCAGTTGTTAAGATATCATTACGACAAAGCAGCTCTAATAGCTCTGGCACGAGTACTATGCCATTCTGGTGTATGAATATCTGGACAGTGGAGACACTTGTCTTATGACAGAGGCCATCAAATACTGCTGTCTGCTGTGTGCAGAAGCAAAGACTCATATTCAGACTGCAGTGATTTGTACAGCTGTTAATTAATAGTCTGCTCATTACAGATTGGACCCTTCAACCCATCCTATGAAAAGATCTTCAGGCACTTCCGGAATGTGAAATACAAGGGTGAGTGGCTATAAGCCTGCAGTGCATTGAGAACAGCTAAGAGTATCAGATGTCACCCTGAGAGGGGTTGAACTGGCTGAAGAGACAGTCCAGAAAACCCTGGCAAACCTGTCACAAACTGTGAAAGACTTACAAATGCAGTGCCTTTCTGTGAAGAGTGTATGGCTAGCAGGCACGGCATGTTTCTGACTGGGCCTTATTTCTTGCACATGATGGTTTTTGGTTAATATAGCCACAGTTTATCTCACAGAATTCTGATTTAGTATCTAAGACAAGATTTGCACATTGGAAACCTAAAGAGCCGTATTCCTTATTAAACTGAGATAATCTCTGTTAAAATCTATTTCTCTTTTCCTAATGATATGACTAAAAGCATCCTACTTAATGAAAAGCAAATTCACTACACTAGTACCCTACCTGTGTAGTAACAATGCAGCGTTTAACACAAATCCCCTATTTTAGATCAGATGGTCCAAGTGCCTGGTTTCAATATTCGAGAACTGCTTCCTGACAGACTGGATGAGTTTTATCGCTATGAAGGATCCCTGACAACTCCTCCTTGCTATCCTAGCGTTCTCTGGACAGTCTTCCGGCATCCCGTTAAAATTTCACAAGAGCAGGCAAGTTTAAATACAGCATGTGTTTTCCTGATTGGTGTCTGCTAAAGAACAGTAAACACCTATTCTCATTTCCTGGATTTCTCTTATGTTCCTGTACAATTGAAAGATGACCATTGCTAAAACCCTGTAAGTGGGAAGAACAGCAAAGAACTGACATAAATCAATATCCTATTCTGTTTGTGGTTAGCACATTTTCAGTTGACCAGAATAAATAAAGGACAGGCAACCGCGTAGCAACTGGTATAGTATCAGCTTGAAAAATCACAGTCAGGTGAGATGAATTTCTGTTTTCACTATGTACTTACTCCCTGCTTTGAGTCTTTCCACAAGTCACTTCAAGATAATTTTTGTTCAGGTTTCATGTCTGAACCCTCTTCACTATGTATTTTAGTGCTACTTTGATCCTACCATAGGTTGGGTAGATGTTAAGTTTCTAAAAAGCATGTGATGTGTTATTTGTCAGTCTTGAATCCCCTGGCTTTTCTCCAACTGATGTTGTTTTGTGCTCACCTAATCAACTTTTTTTGTTCTTAGGTGGCCACTTACATAGACTACAAACTCCCAATCACTATCTTCTGATTCTAACTACAAACACAGGAGAAAAATGTTCTTATCAAAATCTCTGATCAAATTACTGCATGCTCCTTGTTCTGAAAGTCCATTCTTAACTTTGTCCACTCTACCAGATCATGTCTTTACCAAAGTAGCTTTCATAAAGTAGCTTTTAATACTGCTTAGGAGTTAGACTGTGCTAGGCAGAACATCCTGCAAAGGGCCACCATGTTTCCTCCCATCCAGTTTTCCTCGTGGATAATTACTAAGCAGGATTTATTTTATCAGGACGTAAACAAAATACAGCTATGGGTTTGAAGATGTCACACTGTTTACACATTATTCTGTATTTGGGCTAACAGCCACACAAGACTTAATTACTCAACTCTTCCCTTTGATTATGCTTGTGATTTCAAACACACACTCTCAGTGATCATACACTGGCATTGCTTTTTCTGTATTCTGGGAGCTGAACAGGGTGCTTCCCTTTACAGTTACTGGCACTGGAAACAGCCATGTACTGCACAGAGAGTGATGACCCAGAACCCCTGGAAATGGTCAATAACTTCCGAAACGTTCAGGAATTTCGTGAAAGACTTGTTTTTATCTCCTTCCGTGAAGGTAAGTTGTATGAATACTTCTATGCAAAGCAATAGTGCACAGTGATTTCTGTAAGCTTCAAAGTCTTGTTGCATTGTACCACTACAAAAATATAAAAAAATTTCATTTTCCCACAGTTCACTTTGTTCTCTTTTCTTCTCTCACTGCATAGCTGCCTGGCCAACTGTACGAGAATAAGGTATTCAAAGAGTATATAAGGTTTTTTTCCACAATGGGTATCAGGCGAGCCCTGCAACCCTTCTGATCAAAGGAAGACCTGTTTAGCCTTGTCGTGCTTTGCAAAAATATTTGCTGTCACTCCAAACACTAAACAGTTCGGTACAGCTGAGATGTTTCAGTCAGCGTAAGTGCTTGAGCTAGCCTTGTCTCACCAGTGACATTTGCTGGTTCTCAGCAATATCAGGATTGGCTTTATACAGACCACGCATTTAAAGGGAATCACAATTTTGCCTTTCAGGGAGACTGTTTTGGGGAACCCACAGAGAATTAGAAGAGGTCTTTGAGGAATTCAAACTTGACAAATAAAAATAATTCATAACACCGGATTGTATGATCCAGTGTTACAAATGAAAAAATTTGCCATCTTAGAAGGAAGAACTGATATGAAAGCTTAATTATGCAGCATTACACAATGACAATGCAAAGGTTTGGGGGGGGAGGTTGCACAAAAACCTGCATCTGTGTTAAAAGCTTAGCTGTGCCCCACAGTAAGGCATTTGAGTATATTGGTTGTGCAACATATATTGTTCCAATTTCTGTGTTGTCTTGCAAAAAAATATTCTTAAGCAGTTATGAAGCTGGCACATACAATAAAGGCAGATGAATCTAGGCAAGTCACTATACTATTTGAAATTGTGAGTAAAAGATTTTTGAAAGAAACAGCAGACTTCACAAAAAAAGACTGGCCAAGCAGTAAACTTTTAAATTAATAAAATGTGTTAGCACATCATTTCAACTTTGCCTGCTAGTTTCTTTACTGTGTAGATGAAAGAATGGAAAACACAGGAGTTGTCTACATTGGGAAATTTCAATAGCCACTGCAGGAAACAGTTCTCCCTGCAGGCAGACTGCAGTAGCTGTTCTTGCCATTCCCCTTTGCAGACAGCCCCTTTCACAGTACATCTTTTCCAATATAAAGTTATAAAGGAAAAAAGTGAAAATTCGAGATCAGTCAAAACAAATCCAAGACAAAACACTTCTCTGAAATCAGAGATGGTTTAGATTTGTCATCAAAAATTGGCTGGTCTCTTTGTCAGATTAGTTACATCAAAACTCTCAGCCAGAGCAGCGTGGAGCATCAACAGCATTTGGCCCTTACTTGAAGCAATTCTCCATCTTTGAGATAAAACCCAGAAACCATTTCAGAAGTCATTCTGTGGCTGGGGACCATTTCAGTTCTCATGAAAACTTTTAAAATCTTTCTAAAGCTTCCCATAAGAGGAACAGTGCCTTCTCTGGAATTATTGCATATAACTTACTAATTATTTAAGTAAGTATGTTGATGCTACTGTCCTTGCTACTTAAGCACGTTTCTCTCATTGAGTTCTATTGATTTAGATCTTAATTTCTCTGTATTTTCACTAGAGTAAAACATTTTTAGCAGTTCTGAGCTGACTGACTATATGGCTTGAACCACAAGCCATGACTAACTGTTTTCCAGCTCTGCAGTAAACCTCTTCATTGCATAATCTCCAGAGCTCTGGCCACAAAGGCTACGTCTCTCCCAATTCTGAGGTACCGAGAAACAGCATAAAATATCCTTTTGTTTAACGTATGATTAAGGAGATGAAGATGTTACGCCCAGTCAGTAAAGTCATCACTATATGACTTTCTGCTTTTTACTGAGCATCTTGAAAGGTGCTCAGGTTCTCAAGGACCCTCCTGTCTGTACACAGCTTCCAGTCTGTAACTAGCGGCCTAGAAAAGTGACCTTCCCCAAAAATAGCTGAGTCGCTTTCATCTCCAATCCTCATTCTGGAAGCTTGGAATGCAGTCATTCCAGACACCTCAAAAAAAGGTTCCCAAGCCTGTAGAGACTACAGTGCAAAGCACTGTAAGCATTCACACTAGTTCTTTCCAGTCAAGCAGCTGAAGCATTTTTCTGCTTTCATTGTCATTTCTCCATTTGCCTCCTTATTTATTTGCTGCCAAAGGTATCTTATCGTCTTTCCCATTACTAGCAGCAGATAGCTAAATATTTAAGTATAAACAAAATACTGAGTACCACGGGCTACCAAAATTTTGTGTCAGTCTGCATCAAAACACGTGTTAGCAAAAAATAAGATGTTTCCCCTTCTGAAAGATCATTAATATCTTTCTGCTATGCATGATAAAGAGTCTCTGCAATCTCTGCTCACTTGTAGTTCTCTGCAGTAAGCAATAACCTTAATCTTACTGCTTCAGAGTCAAGAATAAGTAACAGAACAACCTCCCCATCAATATATCAGCTAAGAAAATTCATTTGTTTGTATTATGTTGGTAATAAGCACAAACCTTTTTTCTTGACTGTAATACAACTCTGCATTAGACAAAAGTTATTATATACATATAATTATTATATATATATACACAACTCACAGGGCATACACAAGTCACACAGGATTTCGCTGGTTCTGTTCCTTGATTTCTTGTTGCATGCTATATAAAGCCATAGTCATAATATTTTATTCTATCTTCATGCCTCTTATGAAGTCCCTATGCCACCACATTATAACCACTTATAATGGTTATAGAACAATGCCTCAATTTAATCTCATTTTAAAATAAGAATTACACTAGTAGTTCTCCTATTGCTAGATTCTAACCAAAATATGTAAGAAAATTACAAGTTTACTAAATTACCAACAATCCTGAATAACCTCATGATTAATATAGAAACTGATATTAGTTGCACAAATAACATTTTGAGTAAACTAAAAGATGGCTAAATAGTGAAAAAGGGAAAGAACTAGAGATGTCAGTCTTTTTTCTGCTTTTGTGGATTGGCCAACTAGAAATGCCCTGTCCTCCATGAGATTCTTGTATGACCAGAAAGGGGGTTAAAACTTTCTTCACAAACCTTCAGTCTCAAACACTGGCTACCAACTAGAGAATTAGTTGGGTCCAGAATGGCTATTTCAGTAATCCCTTTCAAAACCCTTCTCAAGCCAGATTACGTACAACGATTTTAAACATCAGAATCAGGACTTGCAATACAGCTGCCAAGTTTTTGAGACTTTAAGGCTTCCTCTGCAGGGTCTTTCTTAAATCCATGCACAAACAATCTGCTATAGCAATGCCACTGCAGAAACACTTACTGGAGTAACAAAAAATCTGAAGTGAGCGGCTACCTTATGTTTAAGACCAGTTCACCCTGAAATCCTAGAGATCCATCTTCTACTTCTTCTGCCCTCTCAGTTCATCAAGATTCAATACCTGGTGGATTTGGCAAGGGTATGTTGCTGATTGCTAACCGCATCTATGATTTTTTGCGTCAAACGCGTCAGTCTGAAATTAGAAATGCAGTTTTCCATCTGTTTCTTAAGCTGACCTTTCAGCACCTGACTACATTCTCTCTGTAAATCACACTCAATACTTAAAAGGTACAGAGTTACAATCCACGATCCCAGTAACTGAAAATCAGATACTATGCTTGTCATCCAGGAATCTCTAAACACTTCACAGAAATGGTGCAAGCATTATTATTTCCATCTATGGAGGAAAATTTGACCCAGATGTGACTTTCTCAAAATTGTTGCTGTGAACCAGTGCCAAACCCAAGAATAACATTTGGCTCTCCCTCTGCTAAGCCACATTATTTGGCTCCCATGCAGAGGTGACACCAGCTATAAAAGCATTTTCAATGTATCTTTAAAGCTGGCATGACTTACCAGAGTTGAATTGTATGGGTTATTGCCCATCCTGCTGTTCTCACCCAAGAATTGGTCTCTACAGCTACAAAAGGCATTGCTCAGTGCTACTTTAACAGAAACCCCATTCAGTCTAAGTACATTTAATTAGAAAAGCTCATTGACTCCATCAGTGAACCATAGAAAAATGTTCTACCCATTTCAAAAACGGCATTCATCAATCACCCCTGTAATCTCACATTCCACCTACTATGGTCATAAAGACTCCCTCACAGGTGCAGCCCCTCATCTTAAGGGGGGGAAAAAAAAAAAGAAAAAAAAAAAAGGTTCCTGTCAAAGTACAATTGAAGTGCACCTGGTTGCTGGCTGCAAGTGCCAAGCCTGATGCAGCCAGCTGTACCACAGGTAGGAACAGAGCACGCTTATTAAGAAGGGAAGGAGAGGCCGTACACAGAGCCATGGCTTGGGCCAGGCAACCACAGAAATTTGTGAAAGAAGTCCTGTTGTGCACACCCGAGCCCCCTGCTAACGCAGGCGTTCAGGGTAACTACTCTGCCCGTCCAGGGACGAGACTGAGGGCTGCCACCTTCACCTGAGCAAAGACGCCACAAGATGGGGCCGTTGAGCTGGTTTGTATCATCCGCATTTCGATGCCAGTAATTAAAATGTAAATTCATCCTCACTATTAACAAGTACTACATTTCAAAATGTCTCTAACCCTAAAAGATTATTCAGCAAAACTCAAGCATGTTTATCATGTATTTTGCCTGTTAGCAACCTATTGCAATAAAATCAGCTTCACATACACGCAGCTGAAATTTATTACCATATTCAAACCTTCCACTGCACACAAGTTAAATGGGAACCGGTGTCTAAGTTTTGATTCTAGCACCATGCTGAAAAACTATCTAACTAATTTTTGCAAGAAGGCCTTTTCATCAAACAGAAATGCACCCCGCCCTTCCTCTTCAAACTACAAGCTCTTTTTCTACTATTATCTATTTGGTGTTATATTTTGTTCTCCATTTGACACACTTCTACTGTAACAAACCTCCTCTTTTTTAAAAAATGGTTTTTCTTCAACTCCATGGATTGCAAGTTCTTTCTATTCAGTTGAACTTAAAATTAATAAAGCATCTAATGGGTTAAACGGGATAAGGCTAAACTCCACCTTTCACATTTCTGTTTTCTCAACAGCTGATTTAATAAGGGAAAATATTTAGACAGAATATATGAAACCTGTCAGTTTCACTCTGAAAGGGTTCTGACCTTGCTTAGAGAGAAACAGTCATTTGATAAAACATAAAAAACAATGCATAAATGAATTATGAAAACGCAGTTAAGAAGAGTGTTTATCTTCAGGATCTTTGGGAAGGCCAAAATAAATAAAAATACTTTCATTGCTAAAAATATATATGAAAGTCATTATCAAAGATGGTATCATAATGATAATGCTTAACAAGTCAATGCAAACATGAGATCACTCAGTTCTTCATACTAATAACCCGAATTCAGTCTTACCTTCTTAGATGCCTTTAAGCAATGTTCTGAACGCCAAACCACATCACTCTTCAGCTGTCCACATTCAACGGTGTTCTGCATTAAAAAAACAAAAGGCATCCAATTTTAACATCCTTAGTTGCCTGGGTTTAGTTCTTCAGTTTTGCTTGTGCTCTCTTATACATCATCGCATTGAAATCCAAAGAGTTTCTGATCTACTACGCCTGTGCCTGCACGTTGGCTTTGTAACTTCAGCAGGCGTCTAAATTCACACCACTGTGAACTGTGGATCCAGTTGTGGGATTAGTGACCTTCCAGTATACATCTATGCAAAGTTACCCATTCCATAATCGCCAAGTAGTATGAGCAGGCTCATAGGAAGGTTGCAGATGCAGAATGCAAATGTTATGACATATTAGACACTAATCTTCTCCTCCCAAGTAAATGGAAGCCACCATTTTGTATGTTTTCCCTCTTCTCCTAGGTTTTCTTGTTTCTGTTGTGATAGCCTGCGTTCTGGGACTTCTCATCATTCTCGCGTTAGCCTGCTGTCTAATGAGGAGGAAAAGGTAAGGTGTTTGGCTGTCACCTCACAGGAAAAGAAGTAAAACTAATTTTTTCTTCTGACACTTCTGAGCTTGTGTGTCCAAAATCTTGTACATTTTTTATAGTGGTAATATTTGATCTTTCCTAAGATACTATCTCTTCCTACAAGCTTTGGTTTGTTTTTATCACTGTAGATGTTATTTCTC
Source organism: Chionis minor (assembly GCA_013398295.1). Classification (NCBI taxonomy): domain Eukaryota; kingdom Metazoa; phylum Chordata; class Aves; order Charadriiformes; family Chionidae; genus Chionis; species Chionis minor. The sequence goes on from VZSF01010886.1 coordinate 435,666, forward strand.
CTATATCACATACTCCAAAGTAATTATTTTATTGCCAGCAAAACATGTTTATATGGCTAAAAGGTCTCTACTTGCTGTGACGTTTGTGCCACAGCGGCCACCATTCTGCCATTGTAGGAATGGTTGGGTTTTGTGAAAAGCAACCATAGAAGGTTGGTTTTCCTCAAAATAATAATTACTGTAACAGTGCTCATGTAAACCCTTAAAAGATACAAGGACAGGGAACGGGGAATTGTACGTGAGTACCGGGGAGAATACAAACCCACTTTTCACTCCAGGTACTGACTGCTCCCACAAGCAGTTAGAGATTAATGAGATTCCCTTATCAGACTAAGCAGGACAAGCAGTCTGGGTCATTAACAGACTTACCCACTTTTTCTGTTTCTTTGTGGCCATTTGTTCTTTTTCTTGTTCTTTTTGCTAGCGTTGCTGCTTCCAATTGCTTTTCGAATCCTTTCATTTTTTTTCCTACAGTATTAAGTAAAACAAGAAGGGAATGGAGTTTTAGAAAAAACCTCTCCCAAAGGTCACATCATTTAAGGGGAAGAAATGTGTACTGACAAGAGATCATTTAGCCAGACTGTTTGCCACCAAAGCCAAATTCTGGAAAAAAGATTGATTACAAACTTTCCTAAAGCCTGATCCCTTTGCGATCAGCATTGACTCTGCCACATAGAATGCATTCTCCTGAAATATTTGTAACAATAAGCTACTGTGACATTTGCACTGGTACAGAGAAAAATCTTCTCATGCATGCATAATGGACCATTTTAAGTAACCAATGGTGCTTTTGCTTCATTGGAATTACAATTATTTAATACATTTATTTTATTTTAGCTGCAAAAAGGAAGGCAAAGACAACAGAGGAGTCATCTACAAGCCAGGCACATACAAGGAGGAAGAAGACATCTCCAAACTTTGATGCCTTGCTCTGTCACAAAAGTCCCTTTTCATTCATTGCACTGATTTATTTTGCATTGGCTGAACACATCTCTTCCATCTCTTGTTCTTAGCTAATGATAAGCCTCAAGAGCATTCTAAAAACACACCAGCCCAAAGTTTTCTGTAGCCCTTGTTCTCTTGTATTCCAGGGCAATATGATCAGTGAATACTCCTGAGCTAAATTCCTCACCACATTCTTTTCATGTTTGCTGCTTACTGAGTCTGAGTCTTTTAATTGATTTTACAGTTAATCCTAAACTCCAATTTTATGGTTTATTTAGCATGGATTTTCCCACAGGTATTCAAATCTGAAGACAACTCACCAAGCTACAAGCACTCTTCCCTGCTAAATCAAGGTATTGGTTTTAGCACCATGAATATACACAAGATAAAGGGCAACTTGTATTTGAGATCAGAATTTGAACTACGCTTTTCAGCAGATACAGCTTTTAAAATCACAGCAAATGATGCTAGTACATTCACCAGCGGCTTTGTTACACAAATATTAGAGGAAAAGACAAGCTTAAATGCAATGAGAGCCACGTGGATTGTTAATGTTAATCAAACCCAGGAACTCAGTGCTGAAAAAATACTACTGCTAGAGGAAGAGCTCACTCTGCAGTTATTACACAGCCTCACAAATCTGTTCTGGAGGTCAGCCTCTGTCTGTCATGGGAATTACAGAAGCAACTTGTCTTATTATCCTGCTCTTACTTAGAGTGTGCATATGAATGATGTGGAGATGACGCAGTTGCTGCTGCTTTTAAGCAGACTTGCCATTTGATCATGAAATCTTGATTGATTTTACAGTATATATTACAACTGCAATTATACACTAGATGATTTTGCTGATTTAGTTCTCTGAATTTCGCAATTTAATTATTAGAAAGTAATCAAAATTATCTTTTCAAATCTCATAAGCTAGATACTTTTGAGTCTCATTATGCATTTTTGAAAGTGAGAAGTATAAACTTAACTGTTTCCACTGAAGGCAATGTGAAACGTCCCTGACTTCCAGAAGAACAGCGTTTAGCCAGCCTAGCCCCAGATGTACGCAGAGCTCCTCTTGAACTTGACATCTAAAGTGAGGGTCTGAAATGCCTGTACTTCAGCGTACAGGCAGAAAGTGACTGAGCACAGATTATGCGTAAAATAAATTCAGGTCTGAATGCTGCTAAACACTACTGGGGATATTCCAATCTGAACTTTACACTTAGATCCATTTTACGTTCAGTAGCATCACCACCACATTTGTGATTTTAAATAAATACATCCTTATTGTATGTGTTTTCCCCTTTAAAGATGTCAGATGCATACTCAGGTTTTAGATTCTTCCCCTACACCCCCAAGAAAATTGTCTGATGCCAAAAGCAAGCTTTTGAGTGAAAGGAGAAGTAACTTATTAATACTTACCACACATGAAATTCAGAAGCAGAATCTCACAACTAAGTACATTGCATTTTCCAGCATTTTTATCTCACATAAAGATCATCTTGTTTAATTGTTTGAAATTACTTAAAAAGCAGCATTTGTGTGCTATGGGGAACACTACTTACTCTTTGAATACAGGTGTTTTAAGACAAGAACAGATAATAAATTTTTATGATGTTTCTTCCATTCGTCTTATTTCTTGTAGTTGAACAATATTTTAGTTAGTATTTTAATCATCAGCTGAGCTGATTAGAAACACCGATTGATCACTCTCTTTTGCACGCAACATCCCTGGCATCTGTAAAAAGAAGCATAAAAACCTCAGTCAAGTACTATACGCCTACTGTGAGGAAAAGTCTCACACTGTCAGCAAAGAAAACGTATTACACATCAGGCAAAAAATGTCTCCTTCAGAACTATTTGTTAAGCAAAAGAACAAACTGAAGAAGGATTCACACAAATCATATTCCTGCTACTCCCACTTGTAATACTCTCAAATTGCACAGAGTCCTCCTATGAAATCTGTGCTGCCTTTGAAAACACAACCACATGGGAATTTTTGGTTTTCCTTAATACTGTATTACCAGTTTGCACTGCAGTGGTCCCCGAGCTGAAAAAATCTAACCCCATATGTTTTCTGGACTCTTTAGCCATTATCATTTAATAAACCTATCGAAGTATCACCTTTTTTTAATACCTTCCAGGATGTTTCTTTTGCCATTCTTACATGCACAACATTGCAGATGTCTGGAAAAATCGAACATGATCAGAAAGAGTAGTTAACATGCTACCATATTAAATTAAATCAAGTTACAAAAATCACGATTCACTCCTTTTTAAATGGAGTGACCCATTTTTGAGGCTCCAATAGCATAAATGAAGCCTAAAATAACTTAAGCCAGAAAAGAAGTGAAAGAGTGAGATGCCACAAGGGGTGTAGAGCTCTCCTTCCATTTCCTTGTGATATAAAGAAACCCATTCCTTTGTGTTACAATGCACCTACAGCATGACTGTATATCCTCAAGTACAAACTCAAGAGTATCTCCTTCCTGTAAGCAAACATGAATACCCTCACAGAGGTGTTTTACTGACTGCCTTACTTCCTGGTTTAGTCAAGAATTTCTCCTCTCAGGAAAATGTTATCAAAATAGCAGCTAACAGGTTTTCTGGTTTTCTTCAGAAAGGATAACTTACCTCAGGACATCCCGTCATAGTTTATATAACTAAGTTTGAAATCAACTTGGTACAACTTTGAACTGGTTGACCAGTCACAAGACTATTCTGCCAAAAGGTGTGTACGGTGGGATCACGATTAATAACTTATTTTTACATTTTCTCCACTATGAACAGAGCAGAGGTACAACACATCTTGCACAACTAAGAGAATGTCAAAATTTGCTCAGGAAGCATTGAGTCACAAAAAGTTCTGCACGTATCATATCCAATGTACGAAAACAACCCCCAAAGGATTATTTTTAATATATACACATAAAAGTTAATGCCAAACAAAAGCAAATTTTAACTTCTGAAAAAGTGCATTAAATATAGGAGCTTTACAAATAAAAAATTTAAAAAAAAAGGCTTCCTGACTTCAGCTGAAATGGTGGAAGAAAACTGAGTTGTTTTGCTATCGCCAAGTTTACTGTGTTGAAGTAAAGTATTACTTTCATTAATTCTGCAGCAACATCAATAACATTAATTCTCATCTAAGTTTAAGACCTAGTCCTCAACTTTAAATGTTACCCCTAGTTAAACTTATAAATTTAATACTGAATCATTTGTCATCTTATTGCAGAAAGCCACAACTGAACTACTAAGCCCTCAGATGTGTCACATACACAAGGTTTGAATTCTGCATTTCAAACAGCTGCCTGACAAAAACCAAGCTATGAAGTAAACAAACATCGATTTTTTCTTCCCCCTAAATTCAAGAAGGCATCAGTTGCTCTAAATGTGTAGAGAGATCATAGATCATATCAGACACTCTGGGATGCTGATGAGCCAAAAAGGAAGTCGCTGTCCCTTCATAACAAGCAGCGTTTCAGATTTTGAAGGGAGCCACCTGCAGTGAAGAAAGTTTAAGTCCCCGTGAGGATCAGGGTAATAAAGGATGGTGCTATGCTACCTTCATAGTGAGGATGCAGGAAAGTCTGCAAAAATAAAAATATAGATAGTTCAAGTAAATAGCAGGAATCGAAGTAACCTCCAGAGTTCTTCACATGAGAAGAGAGACGGCTGGTGTCAAACAGCTGGGGAGGTGAAAATAAAAGGTGTCATTTTAAAGAAATCAGAGCTTTTAAAAAATGCAGAGTCCTGCAATATGCAGTGTGTTAGCTGCAGCTGCCTGTCCCAGAGTTTCATCCATTCCAGTGCTCAGGATCAGCAGACCCCAAACTGAAGGAACACAGCAAACTACAAGGTACAGGGGAAAATTAATTATATCCCGTGGCTGGGTAGCAGGATACCCAGAATTGGACAACTGCTGAGTGGAATATTCCCCTCAACTTTCATGCTACAAATAAATCATCGGTTTGTACCTCTGCTCATTTTACAGTGGCCTGATAATCTGCCCCATTTTCCACTTCTCCTACGGTCAAGACCTTAAGGAAATGAAACTGGTGAACTCATGAGACCAGATGCCATCAAGTGGCTCAGAACAAGCAGCACCACTGTCGACCACTGCTTTTGCATTATTTCCAAGTTGTTATTTCTAAGTGATCAATCTTAGGCATTGAGCATATTCTAAAAAATTAGTTTACGACTTAATTGCAGTGGTGTTTTAGCCATTCTCTCAATTTGAGCTATTACAAAAATGTGTCAAACCCATTCTGCAAAAATGGTTTCGTAAACCTTCCTATTTCTGACCAGCTAAACAGAAATTGGAAATAACACCCATCACTAACTCTTAATCAGCACACAAGCTGTGACAATACACTAAATTACCACGTAGCTTTTAATGTGAAATTATGAAACCAAAATTCCCCAGACAACTTTTAGCCTGTTACATGAAACTGCACAAAGTTATTCTGTGGTATCCTATGACTACAGGAAGATACATAAATGTGCCTCTGTTAACTCTCTTATTTTCAATTGTTAGTACAGTCACAGAAAAATATAGAGCAATTATTCCACAGACGAAAACCACTATACCTCAACTGAAGTAATCTGTATCATAATTCTAGTTACTTACCTGGACCTCAGGAAGAAAAGACAACTCTCAAACAATTCTACATTTAAAATACGCATTTTTATCAAATCAGGTCTCATTATCAAGGTCAGTAAAACATATGTAAACAAATGTCAAACTAAAAGGTTATGGCAATTTAAAAGAACAGAATTCGGAAAATTTGCACATTTTCATTAATACATTAGTTTTATTCGAGCAAAATATATATATTGCACATGCTCAGAAAAAAAAGATAGTTCCAAAAAAGAACCCAAAAGTCCAATTATTTTGTTTTCTTTTAAAAAGATAATTAACAACTGTTACTAAAAATAACATGCAAGACAGTTTCTGATTCCAGAGAAGTAAAACGGCACCATCTAGTGACTTATACACACAAGGAAAATCAAGTCAGGAAAGTTGTCACTTCTTTTACTTCCTCACAACACCATGCATTCAAGTTTGGAAACAATAGCAAAAGGAAATGTAAAAATAAACACAAATGCTGGAACATTTACTACGGAACATGGAATTGAAAGTCAATTGTTATTACTCAAGGATTATTTCTCTACCAAGCTAGGCACCTACATAGTCTTTAGTACATTAAAATATTTTTGGAGGCACATATAAATTTAATAGTTACATACTACTGACTCAACTGTGTTCCCAGGAAAGACAAATGCTTTTTAAGCGATGGCAACAACAGCTTATTAAGGAGTTTTCTAGCAATTAACGATAACACAGATAACCATCAAATTTTATGAATAATATCTAACGCTTCACTGACAAAATCAAAGGCGGCAGCAGCCCCTTCTCTTCAATTAATAACACCATATCATATTTGCACAGGCACCATGATCCTGCATGTTCACTGATACACATTTCTAGCAGATCGCCTGAAAGCTGCCAGCACAGAATATAACAAAGCTATTTTTACAGAACGAAACTTTAACTGCCTCTATACAGATTGCATACATTTTATAAAATCTCCTAGGAATGCATCCACTAGAAAAACATAGACAAAAGCAGAATGTTTGCTACTTTTTACATTTTTTTCCTCTGTGCTTTTCTTAAAGGAATATACTGAGAAAAAACCCTTGGTCACATTTTTCCTCAACAAGAAGTCATGTGACCTCCGGAGGACTATCAAGGAGGGCTTCTCCTTTAGAATTGCAATACAAAAAGTGAAAGAGTGAAGGAAGTTGGTGCAGTGGACATTCTACACACTTCAGACATTTTTCACCAATGTTTCTGCTTTTGTTCTTTGCTTTCTGTGTGTATTTAATAAATACAAAGAACAGTTTCTTGCCTTGCTAGAAAATTTAAGCCTCAAGCAACCCAAAAAAATCCCACCAAAACCCACCATTCTAAACTCATTTAAAACTTTTAGCGTGCCCCACCCTAGAAAGTGGGAGAAGTTGATTTTTTTTTTTTTCCCCACACACACTGAGAGACTGCAAATACTTTGTGAAGAACATTACAGTGATCTGCAGCTCTGCTGGCTTCTCATGTAGCCATAGCTCTATGGCAGGACAAAGAATACTACCTATTCCTAAAAGAAAAAAAAAAAGCTAAATAAGGTCAACTGTTTACTGTAACAGGGTCGAAAGTCATTAAGAAAAGCAACAGACAGGAGAGCTGGCATTGCTCCACATTGCTGCAATCTTCAGGAAGAACAAGTGGCAAAAAAACTCATCAGGGAATTCACAGAAGAGCAAGCTACTACAAGCTACTACAGGTACAGACCATACTCCAAGAACATATGGATAAAATCCTTTCTGGATAGAAAAACTGGGTCAAACAATTTTATCCACTAACTCCAAGGTATGCAGCTGGCCCAGATCAAACTATTTCTCTATTTCTATGAACCACTTCACCACAGAGCTATCTATTTTAGCTTAAGCAGGGCACAGAATCATGTATTTGAACAGACTGCCCTTCCTCTTTCTAAATTAATTTCAGTTGAAGCTGAAATTTCTGCCTGCAAGAACGGTTTTCAGCTGACACAGTTATTCTATTTTATATGTATTATACAATATATACTATATATTATAATTATAATTACAATATATATGTCATTTATAAAAATTAATTGATGTTCGTTTTAACCATCATGGAGAAAAACATAATGGAAGTCGACAGACAGACATTTGAAATGATGACTTTTCCAACCTCAGCTACAGATACAGTCATGGGACTAAAACAGCAAATGCTTCTCGTCATAAAAAAAGCAGCAAAATAAGCAAAAGGCATGTTAGGGTATCTTCTGAGTCTACAATTTTGTGTGAATACCCTGAAGCATGCAAATAGTTCAAAGAGAATGCATTAACAAATATGCTTTTTTAGGACTAGCTGTTACTGTGTTTTGACTTTAGGTTGGTTGCAATAAACTTTTGATAAAGTTTATTACCCACTGAATTAGTTACATAATTAAAAAGAGATACATTAAACTGCTTCCCTAAAATTAAACTGAAAAAAAGATAATTTCTACTACTTAAAGCCTAATAATAAGGGAATTTGCTAACATTTAAATTTAAGGACCCTGCACGTCTCAAAATAAAAGTAGCAGAAAATTCCATAGGAAAACTTACTTGGCACTCTAAACCTCGCTTTTGACATAGGTGAACCTCTGCAGGGGAGGCTGAGCTCACTTGTCGGAAACCACTGCTCTAGATCAAGAATGAGAGACTTGCTGTGGAGTCTTCCAAGAGGCACTTAAGCATCTGACATCTCCTTTAAAGATAGAAGGAGGACAAACCTTTATATCTGGAATTAGTGAAACTAGTGTGCGTGGGGTATAGGGGTCCTTTGGTGACCGAGTGAAAATCAGAAGCACAGAGCAATTTTATTACAGATGGTATGACTTAAAATATTCTAACTATGGTAAACACACAAAGCAGGTCAACATACAGAGGTGCTGACCATCTCAGCCACCTCTATAGCTGACTCTCTGATTATTAATCTAATCTAATAATTGACATAGTTATCATAATGCGGTCTTCACCTTGGTCAAGCAGGAAACGCTTAGGGCACTCTGACTGACTTCATACTTCTTTCCCTTCTCTAGACACAATCATGTCTCCACACAAGACATGCACAGATGTCTGTCAAAAACCAGTCAAAAGTCCGGTGAAATCGGGTATCTGATTCATTGGTATGGTGAAATATACACTAATCAAAATCACCTTTCCCCCAAAACAAGATGATTCTGGAAAGATTTTTGGAACACACAGTGTTCACTTGCTGTTTGGAAATGGAGGGAAAAAAAAAGTATCTTTTTCTCGTGGTTTAACATTGGAAATCAACCTCTTGAAAGATAACTGGCAAAAATGACCTCATTATTGTTTTGTACATATTACCTGAATTACAAGAAGCTACCCATACAGGACATTTACCGAGTTATTAAAGATTACATTTCTGTCATAAAATGATAATTACAGGGTAAGCATCACAGAATGCTATGCATGCAATTCAAGGTCAGTGAAGCAAGCTGTTGCTTTTACACTCAACCGTAATCACTCATCTGATGTTTTATATAGCAGTCACAAGACAACATATCATGGTATTACAGGCTACCATATGACACTGCAACCCACTTCTCAGAAAACTTACCTGACTATTAATTTTGTGTTCTTATTTAGACAGAATTTAAATAAAGGGAAAAAACACTTTTAAAGGTTAAATTAAATCTTTCATTCTATATCCTTATGCAAAACACAGTTTGGAAAGTTTATTATCATTAAATCACTTTGACCTTTACAGAAAGAGCTACAGTGTCCTAAGTTGAAGAAAACTGGCAAGCAGTAATAACAACAACTCATGAAAACTTCCAAATATATGGTTGAAAGGGAGTTTGCTCTAACTAATACTAACTTTTAATGGAGAGCTGTGACAAATGAACTGTAAACTACTTTGTTTTAAATTCTCTCTCTTTCCAAGAGGTGGCCCTTACTATGGAAGAAAGCCCAAGGGTTAATTGATAGGGTTAACTCTATTAGCTCTGTTTCATCTCCAATTTGCATCATACGCTCAAATTTGAAAATTAACATTCCTAAATTTTATCAGTTGTTTTAAGGCAGCAATTATTTTATTTTCTACTATTAAACCTAACTCTTGAGAAAATGTGTTGCCACAAGAGACATGTCAATATGGAATACTGTTGTCTATTTGTCCAATATACTTCCACACTTAAGGAATCTCCAGTAAATGGGATATATACGAGTGACTTTATTAGTCTACTGTAGGTGAATCAGAGGAGTTCCTGAAGCAGAACAGAAAACACCACTCCAAAGATGGGCACATTTTTCCATACCAACGCTTAATGGCTACCACCAATTTGCACAGCAACAAACGGCTGGAAAGAAGAAAGCGGCAGGGAGACCTGCCAGATGAAAGCCCTTGAATCAAAGCAGGGGGCGGGGAAGGAACCCAAAGAACTGTTACTCATATTGCATTTCCCACTAGCATCTGCAATTTGTAATAAGGATTTCCATAAGGCAAATAAATTGGTTAGAGTGTTGCAGAGTAAATACCACAAAAGAAATAAATTCCAATGAAGAATGCATTTCCCATGACAAGAAACTGTTTTTTGATTTTAAGAAAAATTAAACTTAGCAATTTCATCTCTGATGTAGACAGGGTGGTTAAAAACAGTTAAATAACTCTACCCATTTATGCAAACTACATTACTACTGAAAGAGGAAGGACTAGCCTAGTCACTCTATGTGAGAAAATAACAGAAAAGCAGGATCAGCATCTAGAAACACTTATGGTAAAGTCTGTTTCCTACCGTAGCTATGGTTCTTAGGCACTGAAAATTAAACAATGGTGACTTGAAATTAATTGAGAAGCGCACATGAAAACAGAAGGCCTGCCTAAACATGGCAGCTGGAAGGGGCCCCAGGGGGCCAGCACGGGGCTGCAGGTCAGCTCTTGGGGCTCGGGCCAGGCCCCTCCGAGGCGGGACACGGCGGGTCCCTGCGCAGGGGACGCCAGCCATGGCTCTGGGGCAGCAGGGACAGGAGGGGCGGCTGCCCGCCCCTGCGCCCTGGGCGCTCACCCACCCGCGCCCACTTACTGTCACGCCGCGTTGGGAGCTTCCCCGGGAACGCCCCAGCAGTAACCAAACCTCCGACAGCAGCACGCAGAGATCCCCGGTGTCTCACCGCAGGCGCTACAGCACGGCAGTGAGGTGTCCGGGCATCCCCGGCGCTTGGCCCCGGGAGAGCGACCGAGGGCCGGCGACGCGGGGCTGGGGACATTTATGGCCACGGGGCGCAGCCGTCGAGGATCCCTGTGGGGAGCCTGGGCGAGGGGCCACGGCGGCTGGGAGGCCGTGCTCCGGGACCAGGCCAGGGCCGGCCTTCTGGGGCAGGTGTACCGGCGGCGGGCGGCCCCCCCGGCGGGTGGGCACCGGGTACCCCGAGGGGGCGGCCTGATAGAAGCGCCAGAGGAGACACCGGGGCTGGGAGAGGCACCGCCGCCGCCGCCATCCCGGAAAGGCGCCCTGCCCGCGGGGAGAGCCCGGCTCGCCCGGAGCGAGAGCGCGGCATGGCGCCGGCGGGGCTGAGGGGACCGGAGCTCAGGCCCGGCCGCCTCCTCCACCGGCAGCGCCGTGAGGCGGTCGGCGCCCGCCGCGAGGGAAGCCCGCCGCCCTGCGTGCGGACGGAAAGCAGCGGGTTTTGCGCCGGAAAGACGGACGTGCGGGAACAGCGGCCCCGCCACCTCCGCGCTGCCCCTGAGGAGGGGCCGCCCCGCCGCTACCTCCACAGCGCGGCCCCCGCCCCCGCCCCGGGCTGTGAGGAGCGGGGAGCGGGCGGTGCCCCAGGCGGCGCCGGGCGGGAAACGGCCTCAGCTGGGCCTTGGGCCTCGCCCGGGCTTTTTGGTGGTTTTTCCCCCCTCCCGTCTCTTGAAACAGATAAAATATCTGCAGAGCAACAGAGCGGCGCCTGCTAAATAGGACATGGTGCTCAAAGAACAGTTAATTAATTGAATACAGTTTTTAAAGGGCTGCCCGTCCCCACACGTGGCGCAGCGGGTTGCTTAGCCGTTTCCTAATTTCAGGTACACTTACCCATGTGGAAAATTGCTTACAAACAGTATTGAAGACACACGTGGTTGCCTTTTCCCTGTATTTTATTGGTTCAGAGCATAAAAGTGAGTTAAAAAGTCATGGCCTTTCAGGTGAGGAAGCTCGGAAGCAGTATTCGGCAGCATTAGACATGAACCTCACGGACAGAACTTGCTCAGGCTTCTTGGAGAAATTCTGTCCTTTATCTACAATACATACCTCAGCTAGTTAGTTGCTATGTTGCCTGGGGAAAGAAAAAAAAAAAAAGGGGAAGTAATACTAAGGATTTGCAAACAGCCTTGAAAATAAATGAAACATTCAACTCTTTTTTTTAAAAAAAAGCATTATTGACATAATTTGCACTTCACTTGTAGTTAATTGGTAGTAATGACTGCATTTTTCCTTAGAGAGGAGCAGGCCATCAGTGGTCCAAGAGGAGTATGTACAGGGATGAAACAGCATTAAAAAGTGTCACAAACTCTGAATATAAGCAGTCGAGAAAGGCTCCAGCTCGGCAGTTCTGGAGCCTGCCATTTTCTGTCCCAAGATAAGGATGTTCACAGTAGCCTCATCTCTTTATGCTCTTCCGCAAAGGTGCTAAACCAAGGCAAAAAGGTTAGTGAGGACAGTGGTAATACTCCCCCGAGAGATCAAAAACCATTTTGAAGCAAGTCCCTCACACTGCCTAACACAAGGCCTTGGGATACCAGCCAGAGCTCACGGACGCTGCTTCGGAGTGGTGGCATAAGCAGAAAAAGTCACAACTACAGTAAGCCATCTCAATCATCTACTCAAGGGAGGTGTTTAAGACTAAGCCGTGTGAAATTCACACTTAGTGAATGTTTACAGAATTCTTGTTCACTTTGAAGTCAGTACAATGTATTTAGTAGTGGAGTTCAAGTTGCATACATTTTCCACAATGCATTAAACGTGAATTCCTCAGAGGAGGAAAAATGCTCCTATCCTGCTCAAAACTTGCAACTTTATTTCACAAACTGAAGGAATAATATGTACTGAGTACGTGCTCGGAGGAATTTATGTAACAAGCTTACTGCTGATGTGTTCTGCTGAAGGCAGTCAAAAATTTTTGAAGCAACTACAAAACATCCTAGAGCACTAAAAATTATCTTCAGTACGTTTTACATTCCATTCCATGCCCTTTCTTTAAACCCTTAGATGGCAAGAATAGTATTATGCAACATAAAAGCCTTATTTATGTATCTCTTGAAGATTAGAATCTTTCGTTAGAAAAATTGTTTTGAAATCTTATATTATATTGGTGACTTCAGCACAGTTCAAGAATTCTTAAGAGCCGCTAGTCAGTGAATTCGGAAAAAGAATCATTTAGGAAAAAGTCAGTTTACAACATTTAAAAAACCCTGGCTACATTCTACACATGTACCAATAACTTGACTCTGGTCTACAAGTGTGCGCTATCTGTATAGTAATTGCTACTCTGCAACCAAAAATAGATCCAGGAATTGTAATAAATCACCATTTTTAAGCAGAGTAAGTATGCCTGCTATTTCCTTTTAACAAATGGAGAATGCTAATGTATTTAAAATGTTTTTGGGATGCACATGCATGGCACCGACTTCTGTGAGAACTGAAGGACTTGCAGAAATTATTTTAGGACTGATGAGCATCTAGAACCAGTTCAGATCAAGGATATCTGCAAGATAATGTTGAAACAGCTGGTCTTAAAGCAGCAAACTCATCTGCCAGAAGCAGTTTGAAGAAAAAAAAAAAAAGAAGACACTAAACCAAACCAAAACCAACAAATAATAAGGTGTAATAAGAATCTAACTCTAGCTTTCTGCTGCGTAAGGTAAAGAGACAATACATCCTTTCAGCTACATACAGTTTATTAGTTGAACATGTAAAAAGCACTTACTTTAGAAGCTACTTGTCACCCATGCATTTCCCATTTGTTCCTTAGCGTGGCCACTTGGTGTCTCAACCACTGATCTGCTTTTGTCACGGGCAGACAAAACCATTCTCTCCTTAGGTTTGCTAATTTCATACTAATTATGAGTTACTGCCAAACCACAATAATTTGAAAGTCCAGAAGTACTGTTACTAATGTAACAGCCAACAAATATTTCTGTCAAATCCCTCACTATTCAGTGTCAAAGGCAGCTAGACAAACACTATTTGCTGTATCAATTCATTATGTTTGTGCCTGAGGTTACTTGATAGTCATACCTTTCACATAACGCTGATTTAAAACAACAAAATATTAGCAGCTTAAGTGAGTAGATAATTCTTAATCAAATTGGAGATTGTGTCTCATGTTCTCTTTACTGGCATTGCTCAGAAGTTACTTTGGAAAGGTATTTCATGACACTAAATGTCTGAAAAAATGGTTCCTTATGAAGCTGAAGGTCACTGAAATAATATACTTAGATTTAAGTCGTCACTACAGGATAGAGGATATTTCAGGAGAAATCTAAAGAACAGTCAAGTTAAGGAACAAGCAAAGCCATACAAAACCCCTGGTGGCTTGCTACTGAAGTTAAGCAAAGCTTTACAGACGCAACTCAGCTAGACGCCTTTCCACAACACATGTACCGAAAATAGAGTGGAATTGCCAACTGTGTAAGAACTACATGGAATATTTCATACAAAATACTCCAAATACTTTTCATTATTTAACTTTTATTTTGAGACACACATTGTTGTAAAAAAGTTCACATGGAATAATAAAACCACTGGAGTGTGAAGGCTTTTTTAGGGGTTGGGTTTGTTTTTTTGTCTAGACACATCAATACACAGTTAATGATTAGGTTTACAAGTTAACCACATGACAAGTTCACTTTTATCTGCAGGAGCTTTTCACATTACACCTTTATACCAGAGATAAAATGTGCTTAAACACACACAGTAGAACACTTCTATTTCGAAATTAAACATTTTCTCAAGGACTATACTTTTTATTCAGAATTTAGTAGCTATATAGCATTAAAATAACTGTAATTGAATTTTTATTTGCAAAAATGTTCGTAAGGCCATAGGAATGCACTAAAATACTTAAATTCACCAGAAACAAGAAAAATCAATGGAAATCCTGCTTTTGTGGAAGAAAGAAATACAAGTTTTATTTATAAGAATGAGAATGGCATAAGCATTTCAGTGAACGGAGGAGAAAAAAGACTTATCACCTACAGACCAAACCTTAAGAAGTTTAACATTGCAAAATTTCAGTTACATTAATAGATAACCAAATAACAGATGCATTTTCACAAATAACACATTTATGCATTTTACATATTATTCATGTACTTTCAAATCATTATCCATTCACAATATTTTAATCTGATATGTATATTCAAGACTGCTTTATTCACTTGTGAAAATGATCCACTTAATTCATTTGACTTCAGCAGACTAGCATGGGAAAGGTACTTACAATGGGAAATACTTTCTGTATAAAGAACTACAGGTCTGAAAAGTCAATTAGCATTTTTGAGACTGTCCCCCAAATAGGAAAGTGAGCTGCATTAAGTTTCATAAGTGGTTTAAGCTTTAGCAATAATAGAACTTCCAGACAGTAAGTAAATCGAATATTCTGTATACACTCAACAAAAACTTCTTGTGCATGTTTTGCTGAGCACAGACTGAAAGCTAAAATTGCAAAGCACTGAGACCAGTTTGGTTTTTGTTCGGGGTTTTCTTTTTGTAAACCATTTGGAAAAATATTACATTTGTCAAGATATAGCACACAGACATGGGGCTGAGGGAAAGATTTCATAAAACTCAATAGCATAATCAGCACTTTTGTTTTATCAAAATCCACCAAAAAATTTCAGCCTTTCCTGAAAGGTTAATGGCAATTTCTGGAACAAAACAGAAATACATTTGCTGCTTAATGAATAATAATTATATGACTTTCATTAGAATACTAACTAGTTGACTGAGGTATAGTTAAGAGTCCTTCAAAATTTAGATTATATAGTCTTGAGCAAAGTAGCGACACAGACTTCACAAAACGATCATAGTGATATTAGAAAAGTCTGTAGTACCCAGCATCTGATGCGTAGGCAGAACATACCATTTATCATCACCTGCTTCTCTAAAGGAAAATATAGCTAAAAAAATTCCCAGTAAAACATACAGCTGATTTGCACGCTAAGATACAGCACATTTTTCAACGTCTGACAAGGCAGACTGTACACAGAAAGAGGTCTATACTGACCAAAAGTTAGCACACCGATAAAGTGCAGCCACTCAGCCATTTAATACTGCTGGAGACGAGGGGTGGGGGCAAAACAACAAAGAAAGAGAGAGAAATCTGCATTTTACCTTATCCATAAGACCACATGAAATTAGAATTCTTCAGTTTCAGCAGGGGACAACAAAATTGCATTAAATTCTTCTACAAATAGAAAAAGATGAACTTTACATGAACATTAAGCAAAGTGAAATATTTACTGCATTATTTTAGCATGCATAAAGTGAACTTCCTATGGTCTTACCTCACGTTTATGTACAGTTTAGCACAGCTAAATGTAAGAAAATAGCAAGTTTTTTTTCTCCCCGCCTCCCCCCACCCCCCCCTACAGAGCAGATACCCCAATTCGCTGCTGCTTCAAGAAGCACTCATAGACTCTACTACTTACAGGCTCTTTCAAAGGGAAGTTCATGGAGACTAATATTGAATGAACATTTAACCACAGAGCGAAGACAGGAAAAACAATACAAAGCATTCTGTAAATGGTGCCAAACACAGAACATGTCAGTTTTGGTTTGCAGACAACCCCTGAGATAAAAATCAAAGTATTACGACACCAAATAAGTCAGAGGTAAATTACTGAAAATAAACAACATTCATAATTGGTGTCACAACACTTTCTGTATAGAAGCACTTTTTTTAACCATACAGAAAACGTAACTGCTTTAGCCTGTCTGAGAAAAACATCAAGGGTAGACAACAGAGCAGTTAGGGTTGCTTCATTTTTTCACTAAATCTTGTTGCCATGAAGATTTTTCTGTTTTAATGCAGCAACAGCAGTTTATGAGATTCACCATCTAGTTACAATAACTATTTCTACTAAGCTACACGTGGGAACAGGTTGATAACCACTTAAAACTTTATGGAACCAGCTACTAACGCTAAACCTTTCAAAAATCAAAAATCTTTAACACTATTGGCCCATTCACCTTCAAAATATTTACACCAGACCCAGAGATGACAAATTCAGTACCTGACACCACAAAATGAAGTGGTTATCTGTGGTAACGACCAGGTCACTGTTTACAACTCTAGAGACGACATAGTGAAGCAAAAGCAAGCACGGCAGACGTTAACTTTGACAATGACAGAATGCACCTATCCCCTAATAACAAACATGCTAGCCACAAACTTGTAGTTAAAGCTTACAATGGTCCAAATTTGGCACATCAACAGAACTAAAGCACCTGTTTTAATTGCTCACTGAGGACATTTTTCAGAAGACAATAAAAAAGTAGTAAAACAAAGACTAGGTTATACAATGCTCAGTTGAGTAAAAAAGGCAACTACGTTTCAACTCTTCTAACAGTCTAGGTCAAGTACCAGTTTTTGATGGAAAAATAACTTAACTGCTTGAGCAGACCGAAGAGGGCTTCACAAATTCAGCATTAACTGCTTAACTAATAGTACATTACAGCCCTAATGTGACCATTTCCTTAGTGCCACAACTTGATAAACTTTAGCAACTGCGCAGGAAGCTAGTTTTTGGACACCTCCGTTATCAAGGGTCAACGCTGACAGACATGAACAAACTATCCTTAGAGTTACAGTAGAAATGGAAGTCACCTTTAGAAGCAGTCATTTCTGAACAAATGAACCCCCAAAGAGGTTAATCAAAACTCATGCATTCAGCTTCCACAAGCCACTTAAGTGATAGCGATGAGGCCAATCTGTGACGATGGTTTCACCTCCAGAGTGTACTTCCTCATCAGAAACAAAAAAGGTGCAGGCAGTCTGAGCTAACAAAGGGAAGTGAAGTGAGGAAAGACGCTGTGTTTATTCAGATAACTGAAAGGTGCCTCTGTGAATCAGACAGTGACTGGCAATTCAGAACACAACTTTGCTAAGTCTGGTAAAGAAAGAAAAGCAACGTTCTACATTCAGAATAGAAGCCATAGCTTCTGCATGAACAGATTTGTGCATCTATGAGACAAAACCCATACAAATTGTTAAATGCCAATTGTTACAGTAATTCTCATCACTAGAGTGTCAACATCCATACTGCAGCCATGGCCACAAGTATACAGCATAGAAAATAATGGAAGTCAAACTTAATTTTTCCCCTGGCTACGTCAGGTCTTCTGCTTGAAAATAAATTTGTTTCAAAAGAGAAAGAAAAACCTGCACAAATCTGTTAAGAATCTTACTTACAAGTCAAACTGTGCAAATACAAATGTAAGATTGTGCTGTAACAGGCAGTAAGAGGCCAATATGGATGTGCAAAGTTAAAAGAAACATAGCAGCTTTTGCAACAGGCAATAAAACAGAAAGTAAAAAAAGAAAACAAGTTAACTCTTGCATTTGTGTCTCCACTTCATAGCTTCCATATCTGAGAAAGAAGAGCCTGACAGGCCAATAGGCTTAGTGAGCAAAATCCACTTGGTATTTTGTGTATCGCAGTCTACGTTCAATGGAGCTCTCAGCAGCAGCTTGGTGGTATTATTTCTGAGGCTTTGTGACCCTGTGCTTTCAAAGAAGCAGAAAAGGTTCTAAGTGTGCTGCAGTCTATCATTAGAAGTTCATCAAAGTAGCGTGCATCGAAAGAAGCTGCTCTTCTTAGATCGGTTTTCTGTTATTTTTACTGGCCCACCTGCCCCTGATGAACTGTTGTCATTCTGAAAGAGAAAAGAGCACCAACATCACAAAACACAGAAAACATAAGGCTCGCTTTCCCAGTTTCCTTCCCCACTTCCCCCCCCTTGCAAAGCAATAACCAGAGCAGAGATCCGTTGTAAATTGAGTTCCTCAGTTATCCAAACTCTATTCATCACTCAATAAAACCACCTCTTTTAAAAAGAAACATTTATCCAACAATCCAGATCTCAAGTACTAGCTGAAGGGACTACGCGTAATTTGATATTTAATAAAGCAAGGATCACACTGTTACATTTCAAAAGAACACATCAGTTTCATGCTGCTCAACATTAATGTTCATGCAAAATAAAGAGCAGTTACACACCGATGTGTAATAAAAGTGTGATAGAGTAACTCTTTGCTCAAATTTGATCTAGCATCCATTTTAATCCCCAGGAGTTTTTTGGTAGGGTTACTACTCAGCCAATTGTTACAGCAGTCATTTCAATGTATCTAGTCTGTATGCCAATTAGAAATACAAACCATTTTTCTGTTGAGCTTTGTCATAATGTCCCGTGCAAGTGTGAAAAATGCCTGGTAAGGAGCGGAAATAAAAAAAAAAAAAAAAAGTGTTAGTCACAAGACAAACTAAAGATAAGATAGATTTGGAGTAGCCAGACACATTAACAACACAGTATGCTGTAGGCCACTGCTAGCACTTTGAGGTGCAAGACACTCTACGTGCAATGGCTGTTTACTTAAAACTGCAATAAGCATGGTCTAGAAGAAAAAACTATTTATTTTTAGTCTCCATCCCTCCAATCTCCAAAGCAAGTGAACAGACTTTCCCGTTGCATATCTTTCGGGGCGGGGGAGGAATGTACTGAGAGAAGGCTGCATACACTAATAATTGGTTTGTTGGGGTTTTTTTGCCAAACTC
Organism: Chionis minor; assembly: GCA_013398295.1. Taxonomy (NCBI): domain Eukaryota; kingdom Metazoa; phylum Chordata; class Aves; order Charadriiformes; family Chionidae; genus Chionis; species Chionis minor. The sequence goes on from VZSF01010886.1 coordinate 455,017, forward strand.
TACTGCACATCACAACTTGAAACCCACTGTGAGGTTCGAGGACAGTATGCCTGGAAATTCACATTAAGGTTTGCTTGCTTTCTGTCCTCCAAAGTTTTGATCCTGGTCTTATCTATATTGTTATTTCTGCTTCCAATATCCCTATTAATAATAATACTTTTTAAAAAAAGCATTCTGGCAAATCTCGGCATCTCAGACTTCAATGTATGAAGGAGCAAAGAAATTTCTGTAGCAGTGAAATTCTGCAGTTCTCCAGAAGCAGGGAAAAAGCAAGATTTTAGGCTACCTGGAGATATCAACAATCCAAGAACAGTTCAAGAATGTAAAAAAAGGTGAACATTTCCCCTCTCATTGTGTTTGGAATATATCCAAAGACAGATGCTCATTTAATACAAATAAATCACAACAAATAAAATAAATTCACTTCTGATCACAAGAATATCACAATTTTGTCATTTCCTGCAAGTTCGGTATTTGTTGGAAAGAAGGCTAAATTGTTACTTGCTGCATGCCTGTACCAGCTACTTTTTTTTCATTTTTTTTTAATGCTTCCTTCACTTCTGAATTTAAAAAAATATTAAGAGAGCCAAGTCGTTTGGAGTAAGCACAAATTAATGTTGTACATTTAATGACCCACAGGAGTTCAAATGAAATTGCAGGGCATGTCATGAAAGAGCAAGTCAACTGTCTGGAGGAACTAATGAAGATGACAGGTACTTTTTATTAGAAGACTATCACTATCCACCATTGGTATTAGTTGCTAATGTTCACACTTCCATTGTCTGCTGTAAGAATCAGAACGCAGAACTGTGAAAATCAGGTCAAGCACTATTCCAGATGCAGCACAATGCAAATAAGTGCATTCTAACTATATTGTGTAACAGTCACCCTGCAATCAGAAAAAAACCACTTGGCTGGCATGGCATCAGTCATGTTATTTTTGAAGTAACAGTCTCTTTAGTATCTAGTTAATTTGTTGGCTGCATGTTCTGAATTAAATATGTGTTCAGAGCACTTTTAAAATGTATCCCATCAATACAAATGGAAAGGCTTTTAAATGTTGTTCCTGTACCAAATCATCTAAGGGCAAGTCTATCCTACCTGAATGAATGAATCTTAATATAACTCTCTTTTGTTATCACATTATTTTCTAGTCCATGCCTTTCATAGAGTTAAGATCCTCCCCCCACCCTCCCCAAGATGACAGGAGTGATTCATAGCAAGACAGACTGGAGTTGAGCCACTCTTCCTTCCGATTGTATTTCCTTATGCTCTCATAAATAGGGATCTTGTGTTTTTAGCAAAAAAATTATTTGCAGGAAAACAGGTTGCAAGTCTATAGATAATGATAAGCCTTCTTCCTCCTCTAACATCAGCTTATGACAGTCTATGCTGATATTTCAGGTTAATATATGAATCCTTCAGTCTTATCTGCATAGCACGTATTTAGTAGTAACCTGAAGGCTCCTTGACACAGTAGCATGTTATTCTGAAAGAATCTTCGATCCAATTTCCTGCACAAAGCGTTGTTCTAAAATTACACCTATTCCCTGTCCAAAAGCACTTGCAATTTAAGTCACAAGGCACAGAAGTCTAAAGCAACCGTTTGCTACAATAATAGTAAACCGCTCCGTTAACATCCATTTAAAAAACGATTACAGGCATTACCAGAAAACAAGAAATGCTGTATTTCACAGTAGCTCTCTAAATATGGTCACAAGATTGGTGACCCAGGAGCACAGCTGTGACTTCAGGTCCCACATCAGGTCAGAAAGCCCAGAGAATCATGAAACACACCTAAGCGTAACACCCATCTCTTACCTCTTCCACATTTATGCTGGATTTTGCACTTGTCTCCAAAAATTTGATTCCATAATCAATCGCTAACTGAAAAAGAGGTTAAAGTTTTTCAGTGCTTTTGAAGTTACGTTGTAAAAGGAGTGTTTCACATAGGTTCATAACAGAACAGATGCTGTATGGTGCAGGAAGCTTTAAATACAAAACCAAGCAAGCTCCAGTTCTGCTTTTCTCTTGTAAAACCAGTAAAGTTACTGGACAGTTAGACAAAATATTAGAACAGGTCATACCATCATGTAAATTCAAAACCAACAAAAAGATTAATTGCTCACAAAATTATTTAGGACTTTTTTAAGACCTAAAAGAAACTTACAATAGAATCTTCATTGATACGGATTTATGGACCAGATAACAACACGCAACCACCCCCTAAGCTCTGTTACTAGCAACTACACCACTTTAGCTGTGTGTATGATAGATCATATAGTATTCTTACGTACTTACTTCTGTAGAACAACTAATAACTTAAGCTTTAATAACAGTGCTTACAACCAGAGTAAGTAACCACCATGGTGTATTCATTACAACATGATCAAACTATATACAAAGCTTTATACTGAGATTTTAGAATACTTCACGCCATAGCAAAGGTCAATGTTCTTTACAGGGTCTTCCCCTCAAGGCAATAGTACAATTAATTTTATTGAAACTTGAAGACAGTCAAGTGCTATTTAAAAACAAAAACCCCAAACCTGGCATCCTACAATACATAAAAGTGTCTGAAACAAGAAGTTTGAGGTCCATTATCTCTCATATGCCTAAAACATACCAAATATTCAGCAGCCAAAATCCTAGAAGAAGTAGGCTGCTAAATAAGGTAAGTCACTAAAGCTTACCTTCTCCCCTTTTTCTTTTGAGACTTGTCTTTTTTCGTTCATATCACATTTGTTACCCAGGATCATTCTTTCTACATCTGAAGAGGCATGCTGCATGAAGAAAGAGGAATTTCTCAGAAACAAAGTGCAACATTATCTAAGAGAAATTTATGTGCCAAGCTCATCCACAAATGAATATTTTTTCAAAGCTATCTAATGTGAAGTCATTACGGAGAACGAGACTGACTTTTGAAACAGGCAATTTAACATTTAAATATTAAAATAGGTTGGAATAAATACTCCTAGATTAACTTTGCCTGAGTACTGTTACAGACCAAATACAGACCATGAGCTCTGTACCTGGTTGCGTGCACACACAGGCACCTGGCTATTCCAGAAAAGTAATGGTGCACTTTACTTCAAAGTGGTGCATGGACATCTGGGGTATTTGGCTGGAGTATCATTATGCAATACATTTGCATTTTGAAAATAGATCATTAGTAAAAGACTTAAGTAATAATCATTTCAGCAAGAGAATTTCAACAAGAAAATTTTTCTAGCCCCATCACTATTGGAACAAATTGGTCACTAATAATGGAATTTTGCTTAAGAGCCAAAGAACAATACTAAAGAAAAGCCCATAGATTTTATGTTTAGGGAAAAAAACCCAGTAAGATTCTGTTACCTAACTACAGCTTCACTATAATTAAGGTTTCTCCTCTAACTTCATAATGACCTCTCCCTACTTGACAGTATGTCCCATTAAATAATTTACAATAAGTTAGCAAGAAGGATGCTTATCCAAGACCAAATGAAAAGGCCAAAAAATCTCTAACTGGACAAACACATAATACAGTAACAACTGCAATTAGACAGATCTGTCAAAGGCAGACACCCTACAACCTTGCTCCTTCCCATTCCTTAGACACACCCAAAAGCAAAAAAGAACAATAAAAGTCATATAGTAAGAGCAGTTTTGAAACACCTTATGTTTTTAAATTTTCTACCTTCTACCCCTAGATGAACGAGGTAATATTCTCCCCATTGATAACCACTGTTGCATTCACTGCATAGTCTAACTTGGCCATATATGTTGGCTACTATAATGAAAGTGAGTAATTACTTGATTAGTATTTGTCCCAGGGAAATCACAAGATGGAACAAGTAAGTAGTACTTTCCAAAGCACCTACCTCCTCTATGTTTCTTATCCAGTTTTTTATGTTGTCAAAAGACTTTTCATTTGTGATGTCATACACCAACATAATTCCCTAAGCAAAAAATCAAGAAAACTTAATTAGATGAGCTACCACTGTTGGTTGACTTTTGATGTATCATGTGGGTTTCACCATACTTGCAAGAAATTCAACATGTGGCTTATGCACCTATAATCCTTTCTCAAAGCATTATGCCATTGCTGAGAATTTACCCAAAATATTACTATTAAACATCTTCTGCCACTGTTAGAGGTCAAACACACCACCTTATATGAAGTTTTAAATTATTAGCCTATAGTCAGGAAAAGTTTAGAAATTCTGCTACAATAGCAACCAGGACTCCATGGTTAAAGTCAAGTTTAGAAGCAGCAGCTGTAAGCAGTCAAAGATGATAAACCTGTCAGATCCAGTCTGCTGGGGCCAGGAGATACTTACAGCAAAGCTGACACTAGGTGCTCTCCCAGAAGCTTTAGCTCTGTCAGACAGTTATGTGTGTGTACTAGCGTGGGCTCTCAACAATTAGCCAAGCATGGGAAACCACACAACATTAAGGACAGATTGCCAGGTTCACCTCCATTCCTTACTGCCTTTCCGATCATTCCTCGTAGGACAAAGAAAAGTCCTTGGGCATGGACTGGGAGGCGGGGAGAAGATCATGTCACTGCCAAAAACCTTTTTAAGTACTAGAAAGCTCTAACGCAGAGCCACGAGCATCACTATTTGTCCCCATCTGTATTCTGTAACAGCGGAGTTATTTGGACCCACAGCCAGCCTGTGACTGGAACGGATTTCTTCACACAAAGTGATAAGAACACGTAGTAGCATCATAGCTATTCATCAGCAAGTTGCAATTAACAGCGTCCCAACATAAAGTATCTCAAGTCATAGCATTAAGAACCATTACAAGCAGTTGTACCACAAAGAGTACAGGCTCTCAGTCAGTTATTTGACTTTAAGTCATTCCTCATGGAGGAGGATTGTAGCTTTTGCAGGCGACTGTATTTATAGCCCAGATTTTACATTCTCTAATGGCTGACGAAAAAGCATTTCAGTGAAATACACTTTTAATATTAAAATAATTCATTACCTATTTTTCAAATACTTCAAATGTTTAAAGAGGTTGACTGCATTAAAAAAAGCTTGGCTTGGCAAGGTAGCTTCTTATTATAATCTGCAGAAATTTTAATTATATTTAAAAAAGGCAATAGGGCTTTTAGTTTCATCACAAAGCTTGAAGTTTCATCACAAAAACAGGACTGGACAAAGTACCAGCAGGTCTAAAAAACAAAAACCAAAAAACCCCAAACAAAAAAAACCCCAATCAAACCACAAAATTTATTCCCCGCATCTTAAGCCACAATTATCCAGTCCTGCAGTTGAAGAATTACATGATACAACCTGAGCAACAGCAAACCAGTTACACTAGTTGCGCCTAATTTTTTGAAATGAGAGGACTCACCATGGCTCCTCTGTAGTAAGCTGTTGTGATTGTGCGGAATCTCTCCTGGCCTGCTGTATCCCTAAAATTCAGTGAAAACAAGTATTTGTTGGAGGCAACCTTTACATCTTTCTGTACTTAGAGAAGTCTTTGTAAGCAGAGTAACAAGGTACCGACACTCATTAAGAAAAAATGCCATTTAGAAGCTGCTTGCACAAGTTTCTTCAGCCCTCAACATCTTCCTGGCTCCCACGCTATCCTGGCTTACCTCAGTGGCTATAGCAGCACCATAAATATGGCACAAAAGCATTTACATTTTCACGCAAGCAGTAATACTCAGCAGTACACAGCCTTCCCTAGAATAATTAAAAGGTAGTTCTGATGCACCCGAGTCCTGCATTAAACAAAAATTAAAACATGCAGCAGTAAAATATTTTAAGATACTGCCTTTTCACGTACTATTTCATGTGTTAAAATCAGCCACTATACCTTAGCACGCTGATATTTTACGCTAGATGACTTCAAAGCAGTCTGCGCGTCAGCAAGAGGACCAAAGTGTTTGGTTACTAGCCACACCTAGGGGGAGCTGAACCCCAAAGGTCTGACAAACACCAGCTTTTTGACTGGTATTACGGACAGAAAATTTGCACCAACCACTTCTGGCACTTCACTTCCCTACTTACAAGAATTCTGGCTCCCGTGCAAGTATCACATCTATCTTCTAGAACTTGAGAAGTCAGCAAGAGTCCTACACTCACCAGTTGCATTTGGCATGTGTAATAATTCAACTCCAAAAAGACTTACCTGCTGCTATCAGGAGGCTCAGTCTGTACTACCCCACCACGCAAGGCATGGGAGCGTTATCACTCACCTGCACCTCTGCGAGTACAACCAGGTACCAAAGTATCAGAGATTACATTTTATTAGGTCACATATTTTAGTTTACAGCTATGGAGTTAATATTTCTCTTCCACACGGAAGAGCTAAAAGCACACTTAAGAGGACAGCTTTGATAAAATGGGAAGTTGCTGTTGCACATGCGAACAGGCTATTTCCTGTGCTACTGAAGCAGAACCACTTCAAGAGTAAGCAAGAAGAAAGCATAAACCTTATGGTTTAGTCATGGTATGGACAGTAAATGCATAAAAAGTATGAAACTTCTGGCACACCCAGGCTGAAAAGCTATGAAGTATTCCTGCTCAAAGATTAATTCAATACTCACTGAAAACTTAAATTACTCTGGAGTACTTACCATATCTGTAGCTTGATTTTCTTTCCATCTAATTCTATCGTTCTGATCTTAAAGTCGATTCCTGCCAGAGAAAGAGATACTCTAAGTTTCACAATAAATGAAAAAGAAGCGCTCAGTTTCCTTTTGAAAATTTGGTAACAACAAACTTAGGCAAAAGAATTATTGTGAAGTTGTCATTTTTTCCAAACATTGAAAGTGCTGAGGATGCACAAAGATTTTCAGCTGTATCCAACATGTCAAGGATAAATTATTCCACACAATGAAAACAGATCAAACTCAGACTCACTACTACAGTTAGTCAAGATTATGAGAGGAAGATTTAAATCTCAAAATTCTTTCATTTTACACCAATAAAGTCACTAGTTTGAATCTATATTTTTCCTCAACTTTTGACTAGCCTCTGCAGTTCAGGTCAATTCCCTAGAACCTCTGCTGGCTCTGAGGAAAAAAAGACATACCATGACTCCTTAGTTCCTTTTCAAAACTGGCATTTACTTTTGAAAACTAGTGTTTAATGCGACCTAATCAGACATCACAGTAAACTGTAAAGCATCACAGGAGGGAAAAGCTATACAGAGAGTTACTGAAGGTGGCTGAAGTAGATCACACATGAAATTTTTCAAGAACACCAGCTTAGGAGTAACTTAGATTTTCTAGGAAGATGCAAAAGGTATCAAGGGAACACTTTTCTCCTTTCCCCCTCTTACACTTGCACATGGTACCCACCAGTTCCAAGACTGATTTTGAAGACAGATTTTAAGTCCTGGTTTAAAAAAAAAAAGAAAAAAAGAATTCATTCAGAAAGGCTTAATAATGTCTTTTAAGGTTTAGAGGGATCAAATGGATCTATGAATCAAAGCCAAGATTTCCATGCAGACTAGCCCTTAGCCTGGACTATTTTAACTTTTGTGTCTCTAAACCTATACTATAACATAGCTCAAATTGAGACTGCTCAAGTCTTACTACGGCCAGATTTTTGAATCCCAGGACAGCCACCCCGCCGTGTACCCCTCAATTAATGTTTTGAAACTAATGGCCTATTGTTTCTTCACTGAGCCTTAAATAGTTACTTGATATTTAGTTGTAGTTTGCAAAAGATTTAGCAGGGGGGTGGGGTAAGTTATTTTATTTATTTAATTTCTTCTTTCCTCATATGTAATTTAAATGACAATTATCAAGAGTATCTTAATTGGGAAAATGTGGGGAAAATGCTTTAATAATTTATCTGTCACTTAAACAGGAAGCTACGGGATTTTTTATATACTACAGGAGCACTTAAATATGAAATATGGACATTCATTAACTATTTGACTTTCACTTTTCTTGCATGTAATATTAATATTTTAATATACTGAAAATACCAAATTTCAGCCACTTAATCTGGATGTGCTATGGATATGTAGTTTAGCCCATTAGTTAGAATACAAATTATGAGCAGAAATATCACATCAGCACTTTTAGCAGCATATGAAATTAATTGCATTAATTTAAATGCTATGACTACTGCTACAATTGCAGTTTCCCAGGATTCACTAGTAGATTTACAGGGAAAAAGATACTTTAATTAACTTGCATTCTTCCAAAAATGACACAAGAACGATGTGTCCTTTAAAAACAAATCCTTGCTATATGTAACAGAAGTTTGGCAAGTGTTTCCATTTTACATTGGATAGGATTTTGGCTCTCCCTTGTAAAAATTTTTCTCCTAAGTAGGTGCAACACCTGCTGAAATCACAGGTAATTGTATTCAGGTCTGAAAGCAACTGACCTTTGCTCTCAATAGATTTTCTTTTGGCCTCAAAGGTTATAAAGCACAAATACAGATTTTCCTGGCAAGAGTATTGTATCATGGACAACAGCAAATTAAATCAGTTTTTAAACCTCTTTTGTGTCTAGGCTTGAAGTCTTAGAATTAAATATGTCAACTGTCAGGAAAACTAGGTTCAGAGACTGCTGTGGATTAAAGATAATTCTGTAGGTGCTGTCAACTACTGAAGCGAAGACACATCAGCGTAAAGAGTGAAAGACTCCTGTAGGGATGGTCTTCTGAGAAAGCAAACTTATGCTGCACTTAGATATCTATGTGCACCAATCCATGCTTTGCACAGACTGGTTTCTTGTGGTTAGTCATTTCCCTCGCAGCACCAAAATGATTTATACAACCATTCTTTTGATCACGTCTAAAATTCAGGCTCTGCCAAAAAAGTATCTTCTCGGAATTTAAGATTTTTAGTAGGAACTTCACCAAAATTCTCAAATAAAGATCAGTTTCAAAACTAAAAGAAGAATATGAAGGGGAAGGCCATAAATACCTCCGTTATGATACTAAGAAGTTCAACAAATGCAACTGCAACTTTTTAGAGGCTAAAATGAACTAGAAACTGGCGTTTCTTTTGTTCTTTCACTGCAGTAGCAGGAAGTGGTGAGCTGCAAGCGTTCGCAGAGCAAGCCTGGCAACATGCGCCACCACTTCCTGCCAACTGCACTTGCATGGCTGAGTACAAACAGTATTTTGGTTGCAGTTAAATTACAGCATGTAAAACACTCCAATGACTATAGCATTTCAAAAGCAATTATGGACAGAAAGTTTCCTTTAGCAATGAATTCTTATTTTGCATAGCCACATACCAGGACACAAAAGTTTGAAAAGATACTCGGGTCTATTAAAGAAGTCATTCACAGAGCAGAAAGTTTGACTGCAAAGGATCACACAACTTTCAGAGTTTTAAGATGCAATGTGCAGTGCTGTTCTCTCCAGCAGGGAGAAAAAGCCCAGAAACATTCGGATGTCCAGCTGAAGTCAAGTTTTAGAAGCATTTAGAAAACACAGACCCAGATTAATTCTTAGAATGCAAAGGCTGGCAGGATACTTATTTTTAACTGCTAAAGCGGAGTTGCCACACACAAGTCTGACACACTGGTGTCCACCTAACATAGTCAGTCCATATTAGATACGGATACAAGAGCACCTGTTGCAGGAATCACAAACTCCCAATCTGCAAGGATGAAGCCCCAGGTAAGACCCAAACTGTGCACTGGTTAGTACTAAAATTGCTTACATTTCCCTTGCAGCACGGGGTAAAAGTAGCTGAGGGCTTATTGTTCAAAATACTTTTCAGATCCTTGCTAACTATCAGCCAGGGATGCATCCCCTCTCCCTTTGCTTTACTGAGGGTATTTTCTCCTACACTTTCCAACAAAAGTCAGTCAAAGAATACACTGCACAGAGAAATCTGCACGCTAAGAAAAAGTCAGTGTCATTAGTGCCACACAAAGGCTTACACAGAAAAAGATGTCAGTGCCGCATGTTGCCAAATTTACCTTGTATTGCTACACAAAGCTAATAAAATTCAACAGCTAGGGTATACCACTGTCCAACACCACGTAGCCAAATATCAGAGGTCGGGGAGTCTAGCCTCACCCAGGCCTCTTTTGGTTTAAGCCAGGAAGTCACATTCATCTCATACACCAAAAGCTCTTCTGCCAATACTCCTTCTTCCACCAGTGCACTCCTAGTTACACGTTCCTTCTTATTCCAGCCAACCTAGGCAGATTTTACCCATAATTAAGCCGTAATGGAATCATTTTAAAGAGAATTTGGGAAATGTTCCAGAGAGCTGCCTTACAACACTGAACACACGGGACTGCCCAGCAGTACACACGGGGCGGTCCCTTTTCCAGCTCTAATACCAATGCTTTTCTACTCTGAACCGTCACAAAACGAGTCTGATGCAATTCTCACGGGAATCTAAGGACTAACAGAGCAGAGATGCTGCAACAGTTCATTTTGCTACTTTAGTTTTTAGAACAGCAGCTTACTCTGAAGGCGTCACTGTTACTCTTTGTTCTCCCCTCATCTGTGATTTTAACCCTGTAGTCATCAGAGCTCGTATCTCAGGTTTTGCAGTGCCACAGAATCAGTCCCAGCTACGTCTCCGTACACAGTTCTCCCTACACAGTACCACTCTTCGGACTTACAGATCCTCTCCTTTCTTCTTTTAAACAAAATTCCTGCTGCAGAAAATACTACAGCACAAAGAAAACCAAAGAAACCATAGCGAAGTATTCTGGCTGGAGCAAGTACACTGTTACAACAGTACCAGCAAATACTTCACGAAGGTAAAGGTTTCTCTGGTCTTCAGTCTGCTTAGCAAGAAGGTACTGGAAGGGCCACGTTCTTCAGTAATGCAAGTACCGAAAGACAGGCAGAAAAAAACCACATACAAATTCATGTTAAAAGAAAAAATAATCACTTAGTAGCCTCCTGCAAGCAAATATTAGAATTCTTAATACTTACCTGTACTAGACAGTTAACCAGTATTTTAACTTAATTTTTCATGTGGCTCAACATTAGTTTGCAGCAGCTGGACCTTGCATGTGGGAAAGCTGTATCATCAGACGACAATTCCTGTTGATTTTAACTCAAGTTGATTTAATAGTTTTCCCACTTCACTAAGTTCATAGAGTCCGTATATTTAATAATATTTTTCTGGTGCAGCTGTAGCAAGAAATCAGCCAGGAAATCAAGCCCTTTTAGGATGCAAATAAATGTCAATCTCCGATAGCGTACACCAGCCTGTATATTTACCACAGTAGAGTATTTCTCCGTCTCTGGCAAAGCAATACTTTATTTAAAAAAAAAAAAATCAGTACTCGATGTACTAGCATTTTAAATGGTTTAGTAGTTTTTTGTTTGGGTTTTTTTTGCTGTTTAAATACACAAGCCAAGGGAATTTTAAAAAGTGATTAAACACCAAAAATTGGCAAAGAAACTGTGGAAAAAAAAATTTAATACCCCATTTGCTTGCTAGAAAGACTCTCATTTTAGACCTACCTATCAAAGAATGCAAAAGATGCACCCTCAGTATCAGACTTGGTTTATCAAACTAAAAATTAAGATGTGTTTTGCATGACCTGCACATAATAAAAACCCCACCCTCTTACAGAAGTTATCTTCCTACTTATCTAAATCTTCCCTGACTCTTTTGAAGAAAGAATGGAAGAAATGAAATTAAAAAGAAATAAAAGATTTTTCCAATGGGATTCCCTGATAAACAGAAACTTTGTGGCACTTATCTCCATTGGACATAGATCACAATAAAAAAGAATTCATTACGAGACGGGGAAAGGAGTCAAGGTCCAAAGTCTCATTACCCTTTTGAGCAATACAGCATCAGCACAACTGGAATTTATGCATCAACTTTCAAGCTGGGCTTGCTCCAACTTCACAGCATTGGTCCTTCTTATTCTACTGTGTTTACATGGGGGGGTCAGATTATTTTTATTTTTTCAGTGGGCAGAGCTGGAGAGGGAGAAAATTTTGCAACCTCTTTACTGCAAGACAAAACATGCAAGAGTCTTCAATATACAAAAGGAAAGGATTTTCCTGCAGTCACTCAGAGTTAAGGCTGAATTAAAAGCAACTTAGAAATGAGCAGGCAGATTTGTAATTTACCTTCAAAAAAAGGAAGTGAGAAGAGGCACATGACTGAAAAAACAGTATGTTTCACCTTCAGTTTCTTGAATTCTGGGAGAGAACTACTTTGAAAATACTTCTCCCCATAAGCTTCGCTCACAACCGCAAGCGACCAAGTTGTACAGGTGAACGTCAGATCTAGTAAGCAGAAGTAGTTCTACAGCACAGCTGTACCACCTGGTATTGTTCTGCCCATTCTCCAAAGGATGGGTTTGAATTTGAGAGAACCGTCACAAGCCTGTGATCTCCTAGATACTGCAGCAGTACGTGTTTCAGAATCAACTGCTGCCAGTGCATTTGCTTTTCCTTATGCTTCAAAGAGCTGTAAGCAATCGGTACTGAAGGACACCAAAGTACGCGTTTACACACCTCGCTCACCACAAGATGACAGACACGCAGATATCAGCACTGATCACACACACGAGCTTTGTGTGGACGCACGCCAACAGCGCTGAAGGGCTTCAACATCTTCCCTGCAGATTCCAAGCACAGACAGACCAAAAGGACACCACTTCCAGAAACTTGTTTGGCACCAAACAGCTGAGGGACATCAATTTGTTTTCATGGATTTTCCCCACAAGCTTACTCAGGGGTTACTTTTTTTTTCTTTTTTTTTTTTTTTGCGCTCAGGAGTAGGTATTGCAGGTTTTGGACTAAATACCCAACTGGGGTTTTTTAATGATGTTTTTATGGGAATATATTCTTGTGCTACACCAGTATGCCGTCTCAGTCTATAAAGGTCAATGACTGAAGCCTCAGAAATTTGTTTTTATATTAGATCTTTCTTGAAGGATTTTGGTAAACATAAGAAATGTCCAAGTAGGAAACAAGATCTGCAAAAGGCAGGGTGGGGAACACTTGCAACACACCAGTGTGTCATACAGTTTCATGCAAAGGAACAAAGTCTAATCATTTTGAACTTGAACATTTGGCTTTAGTCCCTAATAACATCTGCAAGGCATTTTCAGATGATCTCAGCAATGTCTTGTATCACTATGTAAATTGAAGACGCAGTAGTCTTTTATTGCAACCATTCAAAAATACAGCAGATTAACACGAAGCAACACAAAAGGGTGAAGGTCAACATTTTTTTTAAAACTTTTAAGATAAATTTCTTTTAGAATTACACACAAGTGCAACCAGTTTTATTCACCCTTTCACAACTTAGAGGGACAAAGTCATATTTTATTCCTTCTGGACAGCCCTTTAAATACTACCAAGTTCAGAGTGGGCTGAATGGGCTCCTTCAGGTTAACTGGCCTTTCTTCATCTTCCTATTAGCCCATACAAAGAATCTAATACCCGTGTCCTACACAGTGATAGACACAGCAGTGTCTTGCACCTTGAAAAGTATTAATACAGTAGGGTTCTTAAAATTCAAACACACTACACTGGCAAAATACGTAGAAATGGCTAGAGCAGGTAACACAATAAAGAATGCAGGTGCCATGCGTGTATTTAATATAAGGCAGTTTCCCGATCATAGCACCTTTAAACTTATGACCAAGATCAGATCAATGCTCTTAACACCAAGCAAACTGTTGCTTCCTTCAGCGCATGTCTCCTCGGCTGCAGTACAGCTCTGGCTCTAAGCTTCCTCTCTTAAGATAAACTATTTCCTATTTAAAAGGGAGCAAGGGATTCAGAATACAACTTCTAATCATCAAAATTAGACCAACTCACACTTTGAAACATGCAGGTTTTTGACAGCTCAGTAATCTAGGGTGTAATCCAACTACCATGCTAAGATTTGAGTCCAGTGCTCTTCAGCCACTTGTTCATAACAGTGCTCCTCTGAGTTCTGCCACCACAACTGTGCACTGCGGCGCTTCAGCGCAAGCGCGGGGACATCCTGCAAAGTGCAGTTCTTTTCCCAGCATTTTGAATTCAGAATTTGCAAGTTGCATTGAGCAGCCTTTGAATTGCCTGATTTTTAAACACCAAAACCACTCGATCCAAATTTAAGACTACAGAACAACACAACAGTAGAAACTTATTACTACTTGACATGAGTAAAATTATTGACTGTCACAACAGCCCAACTTTAAAAGGCTCAAGTCTCTGTGGAACATATTTTAGACTTTACAACCGAGGTACTGCAGCTCTATGAGAGCGCACAGAGATTAACCTATGCCTACCTCTCGTTCTACTTGGAACGTAAAACAAGCTTCACTTGGTGGTAACTCAGTTTCATCTAAAATAATGTTGAAATAGATTAAAATTGCACTACTGATGCAGACAGCAAAGTTTGTTTATTTTAAGGATTATTTATAGACTGACTGTCTCTGAGAGGAATGCACTAACTTAGCTGCTTTGAGAACATACTCCTTTCAAGCCAATGTGCAAGTAGAGAACAGCAAATGTTAACATCCACCAACAGACTTGAGTAGAAGCTACAGCTGAAACTAGGGTAGGTGCTGCCACTAGAGAGTCATGACCAAATCCTCTTCTTTTTTTATCAGGTTGGTTTTCATCTGAGCGAGTTCCATAATTCAGCTTTACCATCATCTGTAATGACAGCTGATGGCGTAACTTAGAGAACGGGTACACAGAGTCAGAGATCTCCTCCTCCGAGTAGCAGACCACAGACTCTGTTGAACCAATCATTAAATTAAAGCCCTAGTTAATACAGACCAAAAGGTGGCCCATAAATAGCTCGCAAGCAGCTCCAGCATGGATCCTACACCAGGATACCGTGACCAGCTGCAGCTCCATGTTGGTACAGGAATTGCTCTGTATTTCACACTCCAACCATGGCTCGATAGGGAACAGAAACGGCTGCAGCGATCTTCTAAAGACCCAGCCCCATACTCAGCCTGTAACGCAGCAATGGGAGATGCGTGCATCTGCCATCTACTTGGAAGACCTTGTTTCCCTCGGTTCTCTGCAACACGCAGCGTATGGCTTTCTATGGCACACACAGCAAAACAAAAAAACAAACCAACTTTGCCACATTTTAATGGGCAAGAATACCAGATTTTCCCATTTAGAAAGTGGCTTAGGAATACAAGTATTTGATTATTCTTTCAGAAGCCCAGTGCTTAATATTATGAGATCATGTGGTTAGTTCTTATCAAAAGCATCACTGAATAGGTAAGACCAAAAAAAATTGAAAGTGGAATCCCCCAGAACAGGAAAAGATGATCTCCTTCCTCTAAATCAGACATGTTTATAGATGTAAAAAACATAGAAAGTGCTGTCTTTAACTAAGATAACTTTAACTGAATACTGCTGACAGAAAAAAACCCAAAAACTTGCTTTATCCTAAAGTTAGCATCTTAAGCATCTAAAAGGTTGAAAAAATGCCTTATTCAAGAAATCCTATGTAACCAATACTACCTTGCCACCATGACTTGTTTATTGGTGGCTAGTCATACACTACACTTCAGTTGCAATAACAAGAACATGCCAAAAAGGTTAGGTTTGGATTTGTTCAGTAATTTTTGGTCCACATGACCTTATATGACTGTCCAGTGAGAAATGGAGATGCCACTTTTTTAAAAAGCCTCTTAAAGTTTTAGGGGTCCCACTCGATCTGGATGTCTATACTGAGCTGGTTATTCAGAGTGAAGAAATAAAGGCTTCTGTGGGCCATCCCATTGTCTGTTTACACCAGAAGAGTTGCTGCATGAAAAGCAAGCATGCAGAGTGTCTCATAATTCACAAAGCCAAGGAAGAATCCATAAGTCATTGATGACATAGATTAAAAAGCCCGTTGCACAGTACAGACAACACACTTTGTATCTTGTATTCCAGCAGTACCTATCCTAGGTATGAGAGGTACTGCACACATACCCCATCAGCTGCAGATTTAAGACAGGTATGGAAGACTTACTTGCTGGGAACAGTTAGTGTGTACAATTAAACACTGCTCTAGTCCAACAACCTGCACTGCCAAGCACCTCCTTGAGAGATTCAGGGATATCAAGATAGGGTCTGAGGCAGAGGGGAAAAAAAAAAGTTAAATTGGATGTTAGAGAAAGGAGGTATAAATTATGCATGACCACTACAAAGATACAAGTAATTAAAACAGATGAGCAGTGATGACATTTTTGAAAGTTTTATAGGAATGCAGGAACACCCCACTCATTAAACGGATGTGACTTCAGAGGGCACAGACCTGGTAAAACTGGAAGGAAACGTATACAGAATATGGGTATTAACAGCAACATAAAGAGAGATAAAAATGCAAAACAAAACAAAAAAGCGCACAGGTCAACAATGGTAGTAAAACAGTTCTTAGCTTTGTAACTGACACTCTGGCCAAAAGGATCTTGGTTATCTATCAAGATCACAATGTCCCATCCAGTAAGAATTATCTTGGTTAAGATAAATCATCTAATATGGTCATGTTCTAGAAGCAAGTGTGTAAAGCACCTGGTGAGGCAGCAAAATCAGGTCAAAAGTCCAAGCAGAAGGTTTAAAGTTACTGAAGTTATTTTTAAAGGTGGCGCTCTAAACAGACTTAGGGAACATCATTTTTATTGGAGACTTTTTAAAAAAACCCTGTTTTCACATGGGGGTAAGTATGTGGGAGGTTTTTTTGTTTGGGAAGCAAAGAACACAAGGGAAGAAGGGATGCTGTATTTAACTTAAGTGAATGATGAAATAAACCTTTTTTGAAAGACTTTTACTACCTAAATTAACAGGTAAAACCACATAACTTGCTAGTGAAGTAGGCTATACTTGACTTTCTGGCACATAACAGTTTTCTTCTCCTACATTATGGAAAGTTGTTTTAATGGCCACTTCACCTCCTTTTCCTGCATTGCATATTCCAGGTTCTCCTCCCTAGTCACTTCTGCTAAGCCAGAGAAATTCTCCCAGCCAGCAGCTACTCTGACATGCTGTATCTTCCTTCTTCCTCCCATGCTTGGGTTGACACAAATACCTTACTTCATCTTTAATCCCACCAAAAGCCACACCATACAGTCAAGAAATTTTGTAAAGGAAAGCTATTTTTCTCCGGCAGATGAAAGAAAGGAGGATTTTGTTGGAGGGGCGTGGGAAGCAGTGTGTGTGTGTTCCCTGGCTGGCAGCCACTTTAGCTTTGCCCAATTTCTGAAACTCAACCTGTTCTTCCCGAGTTCCAGATTTGCTGCCAGATTCCTATTAGTGACCAGTCTGCTTTACGTGTTCTTAGATGCTGCCATACGTATAAGAGAATGGCACCGACATTCAGCATCAGGTTTTTTCTCTGGGGCCCAAAGCAGGACAACCTGCACGGCAGCAGCAAAACTAATACAGATCATCTTAAACTTGCTCAGCTGTTTGCTCTCCCTAGCAGAAGTCTTCTGAAACATGCAGTATTTCAGTTGCCTTTAAAACTGTGTACAATCTAATCAAAAGCATCATAGCTTACATTTCACAGGAAAGCTTGCTATAAACCACAAGATTAAACTGATATTACATGCAATTATTGGCCAAAACCCCTTTAAGAGGCACTAAACTACAACCCACTGCAACCCCGGTTGGGGCAACAAGTTGCTGACCTAAATTCCGAGTTGCAAGTCCGATAACTAAAAGCCTCTGGATCAACTCTGCTTGTTAAAGGGTCTTACACAGTGCAACTCAATTGAAGTTACTGTTACTCATAGTTCATTCACATTAGAAAAACATCAGATCTATTTTATACATCTACAGTTTTACCTACAGCTTTATGGACTGGGCACTTACCATAACATGTGATTGAAGATAAAAAGCAACATAATATCCTTTGAATTACAAACACACACCTAATTTCTATCACCAAAAAATGAAATAAAGCATCACTAGAAATACTGCATCTATTCTTCATCACCTATTATGAAATTCAGTTAAATCTGAAATAAAGCAGTTCAAAATGTATTTCTACTACAAGGATGCCCTATTGCACAAGGACTAGGAAGTCCTTCCAAAAAAGTAAATCAAAAATTCCCAAACAAAAGCTATATGTCTTCAATACCTCTCTCAAAGCCTGTATCAGTCAATTAATACGTTTGTTCCTACATTCAAGGTAAGCCTGCGTTCTTAGCTTTGCAGCCAAACCAAGTCACAAAAGCAGCTCTAAGCTGCCACCCTGTCACTCAAATAACCAGATAACACATAAGCGAGATAGACCTCCATCTGCCAATTAGGAATAGGCATAAAACAGTCAGACATCTGTCACGCTGTTTCAGAGTAACGTGCAGCAAGAAAGCTGCAACAGCGTTTTTAATAAAAGCCGAACAATTTCACTTACGTTGTTAGCCTGTTGCAGAATACAGCAGGATAACGTAATCTCACCAGTGGATGAAAATCAAAGTCCAAGAAGTCTTTTGTTACCAGCTAGGTGTTAGTATCAAATGTAAGGTCGCAAGAGACACAACTTTAAAGCTTTTAACCTACAATGTGTCCAACTACAACACTTCTTGATCAACATCAAGATAACGGCTTGCTGAACACCCATCACATACCCTGACAACAGAATCATTCTTCCAGTTTTATATTTACCTCCATAACGCTGTTTGCTCCTATTCCCATGTAAACCCTTGACTGCCTTCTCACACCGTGCTGAAGAGACACTCAAGTCCCAGATCCTACAAACCTTGAACACCCGCTTCCATTCTGTAGATATGAATAATGGTGCCACCTGAGACACTTAAACTAGTCTCAGTCACTTCAAAGTCTTACTTAGAATTCATTTATTACAATGACCATTAATACAGAACTACTGACAACGCCTTCCTGACTCATCCCTCCCTTTGCTCATCTATCATTGATGTGTGTTTTCTTCTACACAGCTCCTACCATCTGGAGAAGCCCAAAAGACATTGATTGAATGAGGATAGGGAATGCTGAAGCTTAATGGGAGAGTGGTTAAAAAAACCCAACAAACCAACAACCAATCTTTGTCTATCATACACGTAACCACAGGGAAGAAGAGTAGAAATATTCACTGAGGCATAATTTGACTTGAGTACACACTATAACAATTTCCATTACACATCACAGACATGGAAATTTCACTGCAAAAGGGAAGTTGGTAATTTTGCTTGTCAAAGGATTTTCATCAAAGTGTTCAAAGGTCAGCATACACGTGCTTGATTGCCGGAGTAGTGCCCTATTTTGCAAGATGTAGGCTAAGGAAAAGTTACTTCTGCAAAATCAACAAATTGTTTCAACTCTCAGATACAGTACTATATCGTGCGGGCAACTTCCTGCCAAATGCTGATATCATCTTGGATTAAAAAAATAAATACAATAAATTTTGTTTCAGAGTCAGCAAGCCTTTGTACTAAAAGTCAGAAACGCTATCAGCTAGAAGATTATAACTTTACTCTTACAGAAACCCGTTTAAAGAAAAAGTTGAAAGGAATTAAAAGAATAAGGTTTATTATCTGGAATGATAAACCCAATCCAGTTTTACCAGACAACACCACTTGAACAGCAAGTTAAGACACCCAGAGACTGCTAAATTAATGCTTCTTATTCCTGTACACTGTACTAAAACCACTAGCAAAAAGCACAAGATACTCCAATATAAGTTTTGCATTAGGAGCTGTTGAAGTATGAAAATTAGCTGACTCAACTGCATTTTACTTTCCATGTAGAACTGTGCAAAAGCAGAAGTTTCCACTCAGGAAGCAAACCAAACACAACCTTACATAACACATTCCTGTTGTAAAAAGACGTTTTATCCCATGTTAACACCGAAAAGCTGATCCTCACTAGGGACCACAGCAGTATTATGACTTGTCAATCCTTTTAGAAGTTTTCCAGATAGAACTACAGAACCCTATATAAAAAAACATAAAGTTGCTGAAGGCCAAGGACCTATCCTGCCTAAAGTTGCTAAAGACCAATCTGTTTTCACAGATTGAAAACACATCCTAGAATAACGAAAAGGATCATCTGACAGAAAGATTGCTGGTTCACTTCTCATAACAGGTGGCAAAGTTTCCTGGAAGTATTAGTTATGCCAGGTAGTCAACACAAAGATGGAAACACTTGTTAAGCCAAGATTTGCGCTCCGCCCCCCCGCCCCGCCCAAAAAAAAAAAAAAAAAAAAAAGAGTCTGATAAATTATAAAAACACATGCATGGCACTTTTATTCTACTTCTTATGCAACTGTTGGCCACAAGATACCAGGCTGGAAGACCTTACTGTGCGAGTGAGTACAGCATGACCAAAGTCTTGAGGAGAAAAGTCAAGTGGCCATTATCAAACCACCAAGCCACCTACAATGATGCAGCCTCACAGGCATGTTTTGCATGACAGCAGAAGAGAAGGGAATCTGCAAAGTACAACACAAGTATGTCGTGCAAGATGACAAAGTAACTACAATTCATCATTGACTCATTTGTATAATATGAACAATGAGACTAAGTAAAACAAATATTCCATAATAAAGCAGTATTTCCCTATCCCCCTCCTACTTTCTTTTTTTTTTCCATTTTGGAAAGTGTTTCCATTGCTTTGGTAACTTAAGTTTTGTGGTTTAACCCAGGTTTAACTACTAAACAACAACATGAGTGGGAAATTGTAAGAGAGATATTTGGTGCTTAGACAAGATGGGGGCCCTTTCATCATAGCAACCAAGTTGGCTTTAATTTCTGGATGTAGAATCGAAGAAAGAAAAGTTGAAACAGTTACAGAAGTTTAATCCCATGCAGTTAAGAAAATCCTCTAAATGACTCACCTCACTCACAAACAGCATTTACATGCATAAGATTAAACAATAAAATTGGACGTCAACACATCTCAAGCATATGCCTTCTCAGACTTCTACGGTTAAACTAACTCTGATCTTGGCAGCAGAGAGACAGACCAGAGGAGAACTAGGGCAGCACACAGTATCTCGCATGCTAATTAAAATCATTCTGGATCGAACACGCATCATAACAGTCAGTGCCATCATATTGCAGAATCCACTTTTTGGAGAACGTATAAGCAAAACAGCCTGTCAGCTTATACTTCCGGAAGACTCAGTGTACTCAACTGGGAATGTTAATCTGGAGACCTTAAAACTTCAACAGGCATGGGAGCCTGTTTGGGAAAAGCATCCCATCCCTGTGTCTCCCTCCACACCATGGCTGGTTATGCTTTATCAGACAAGGAAAAAAAAAACCAAAAAACCCCTGAATTGTTAAAACATGGAATGCCCCTAAGCTCATCAGATGCATTAGTTATGACTGTAAAACCAACTAGTACTGAGCAGCCAGTGCGCACTCACAGAGAACGCATCTTCAAGAACAAACAGATTAGAACTACATGATTGACCTAAAAGTAATAAAAGCAGTACATGAGGAAGACTGAAACAACCTAAGTATTTTTATTTAAGCGTATGTCAGCTCTTTACAAACAGTTTCACTATTGCCTGCATTGTCAACTTTCCTGCTTGTAGGTCCTTTGCTAAAAAAAAAAAATAAATAAAGGGGATTGGAAGAAACGAATTATAAGAAGGAAAATGTAACTGTGAAATCACAAATACTGCCTATGGAACCAGAAGTATGCCTCAATTATTAGTAAGTTTCTTAACATTGAATAGCGTTGAAAATAAGACCCTTCTGAAAGCAAATATAAAGGAACAAAATGAGAGCAAATCCTATATTTACTGAATAAGGTAAGAAAAAACAGCATCACATTCCCAATCCTCAAGACTTCAAAGTGAATCTATGAGAAAAAGAGTTATCAAGGGGCTAAGCAGTTCAAGAAACATCAAGAAAATGGTTGGAAGACAGATATTTATGTTAGGTACCTCTTTAAAAGTATAAAGAGATATTTTATATTTAGCACAGTACCAATGTAGTCTTTTTTTAAACTATGTTGCACGTATTAATGTTTACCAAGCCTTCTACCACAGATACAGCAAAATACCTTTTTAGGTAAAACGCTACTCAGGCCTTAATGAGCTGCTGTTACTGATACAGTGTTTTGAAAATGGTTGCAGAGAGAAAAGGAATGTGCTACTTCAATTAGTCAGAAATATTCTTTTGAAATGCAGAAAATCTGTTCTTATAGCATGAGAAATGCCATCATTGCCTCATTTAGTCAATTGCATCTGCCTAAATAAAAACTTGTTTCTTCCCTGTGCACCAAGCTCAGCACCATAAAACATGTGAAGAGGACATGGCATTCGGGTAACATAAACAAGTCACACATTATTCCACCCCATCTTTATATCAATTTCCTTCCAATAAAGAGTCGACTCATTCTCTTAGTGCGATTCTTCAAAGCCAGCATTCATTTTGCCCACCGAAATACTAGCAACCTCCGCTGCAGTTTACCCCTTCACCCTGAAAAGCGTACTTCATTTTAAAAGCAAGCTCAACTATGAGTAGCTAACCATAAATCTCAAGTCCTGGCAGACAGAGAATTCAAGTCAGCAACATCTCAGTGAAGAACTTGAAAACTTTATGGCAAGCACAGGAGAAAGTATTTCAAGACCGCCCGATCTTACGGAACCGTAAGCCAGAGCAGTCCGTTCTGCTGCCTCCCACCCGGCCGTCACTAGAGGAGGTTAGCTGCGCCCCGGAAACCCCTCTGCGCCACCAAATCTACACCCGAACTCGACTTTTGTCAGCGACGTTCCTCTGCCAGGTCACGGAGGAGCTGGAACAGAACGACTCCAAACCTCGCCACCGGCAGCCAGGCGGATCCGAACGCACACGGAGGACGGGCGGCAGCGGCGGCCGCCTGCCGGGAGCGCGGTGGCCGCCGTCCCCGGGGCCGGCTCAAGCCCCCCCCCGTACACCCACACGCGGAACCGCCGGCCGCGGGGCGGCGGGGACCACCGACGGCGCGNGGGCAGGAGGAGGACGGGGGGGAGGCACTGACCGATGGTGGAGATGAAGGTGGTGTTGAAGGCGTCCTCGCTGAAGCGGAAGAGCAGGCAGGTCTTGCCCACGCCCGAGTCGCCGATCAGCAGCAGCTTGAACAGATAGTCGTAGGTCTTCGCCATCTTCGCTCGCGCTCCGGCTCGCCGCCGCAGCAGCAGCAGGAGGGGGCGACCGCGGCGGGAGGGAGGGAGGCGGGAGGGAGGCGGGAGGGAGCCCAGCCCCGCCCCGCCGCGTCACGGCGCGCCGGAAGCGGCCGGGCCCGACGGGAAATGGAGTCTGAGGGCCGGGACCCGCGCCCGGCTACCACAGCCCCTTCCCTTCCCCTCCCCGCCCCGCGGTACGGGAGGGCCTGCAGGCAGCGGCCGCGCCGACTCAGGCATCCCGGGTGACACCGCTCCCTGTGTCGCCGTGTGACCACGGAACCGTTTAGATTGGAAAAGACCTTGAAGGTCATCGCGTCCAACCGCCAACCTCACGCTGCCCGAACCACCGCTCAGCCGTGTCCCTCAGCACCGCGTCCATCCGTCTTTTCAGTACCTCCAGGGACGGTGACTCCACCGCTTCCCTGGGCTGCCTGCTCCAACGCTTGATAACCCTTTCTGTGAAGAGATTTTTCCTAATATCCAACCTAAACCTCCCCTGGCGCAACTTGGGGCCGTTTCCTCTCGTCCTATCACCTGTTACTTGGGAGAAGAGACCGACCCACACCTCGCTACACCCTCCTTTGAGGCTGAGTTTTAAAAACGGGCACACACTGATGCTGAGTAAGGTAACGCTCAACGCGTTAGTTCCCAGACCTTGCTCTCCTGGTGCTCAAACGGCAGCAGACGCACGAGTCTTCTGCACAGAAACATACACGTCCTGAATTTAATGACACTTGGAGCATTCCCACCGCTGGGCAATAGGATGGCCTCATGCTACAAGGGACCGGGCTAAATCCTCTTTGCAAACCAGCTAGATTTGTAGTTAGAGCCACGTGTTTATCTGCTCAAGTGAGACAATAAATAATGGCACGACACGGCACACCGCCATCGAGCACAGGTGAAACGTGAGTGCGTACGTGCCCTCATTCACACGTTGCTCGGGGAGTGCCAACTAAGGAAGAAACTGTTCACACAACAGAAAAATTATTCTTGCACAGTCTCAAGTAGCGCTAAAAACGTAGGTATTCTACAGCAACATGTGGTTATTCTAGAGCACTTCGCTAATCACTTCTCCCCATCTTTTTCCACTGATAATTATCTCTTGGTGTGAGGCAGCCTCATTATGTATTCATTGCTCTGTGTTCCTCGCAGGATGGCACAAGGCACTATAAAAACAAATAGCGTTACTGAAACACTTTAAAATGACAGCGAAGACCTATTGCTTTAATTTAATTTAAAAATCCTAGCCTTTAGACAAGCGATAAACAGAAATCTCTAACGCTATAAATCACTACAACAGTTCTCACGTCCCCCTTGGGAAAACAGAGGAAAAAGAGCCGTTTTCCCCAAATCATTCACAAAGGGATTATCATCCTGCAAGCTACCAGCTTCCTTTTCAGCCCCTCTGCAGGCTTCCCCTCCCCTTGGCGCAGACCGGCCCTTTGGCACCCGCTGGCCAAGGCACCACTCCTGCATGTCCCCGAGCGGGGCGGGCGTCCTGCAGGAAGGCAGGAGTGAGGTGCAGCACTGGGGAGGCCCTGAGGGTCCCTGAGATTTCTCCGTTGCTGCACGTTTCAAGCACCCTCTGGATGGGATCAGGGGGTGCAAATATGATTCAACCACCTAACAGCAGTCCAGAGATACCTGCTCATAAGGGTCTCCCATCTGCAGCCAGATCTATTACTTATAACCCAGCCTACGACTGTAAAAGGGCCTTTCTCACGTGTTTTTTTTTGCTGTTGATTTGGCAAATATATATGCTGAGTTCCATACAGAATCAAACAAAGTTAGTTTTGACTATTAAAGCTGTGTCATACATGGTTAGCCTCCATATTCCAAGCACACAAAAAAATCACTCCATGGCATTAACCTACAATTTGAGAGGGTGAACTAGGGCTAAACTAGTCTAACGCCTGGCTACTGCTGTATTTGTGCAGAGTATTTTGAGGAATCACTCCAAACAAAGACCTTCAGCCATTATAAATGTTGAAAAAATGAAAGCTATTCTGCTCCTACTTATTAATTATTCCAAATCTTCTTTGCTATGGGTCTCAGTTTGGTGGTGTTCCTCACCAATATGTTTGTGATAACAAACAGCCAAAATTCCAACGACAGATCTGATGCAAATCTCTGTGCAAGGTGAATTCAGTAAGAGCTTGTGATGAATATTAATCTAACTTCCAGTTAATTGTATCAAAATCTAATTTTATATCATAGATGCTGTGTTGTAATTCAAGTGAAAATTTCTTTGTTTGACTGATACCTGGGATACCAGGATCTCATCTGACAGAGCAGAATCAAGGCAGCAAAACAAGGATAGGGGGAACTGCTGGATCTCTTTTTTTTTTTT
>VZSF01010886.1:484748-534912 GCA_013398295.1 Chionis minor
GGCGGGAGTCACCCCGCTGCCGCGGCCCGCGGGGGGTGGCGGGGCCGCTCCCGCCTCACCGCCAGCCGGGAGGGGCCGAGGGGGGGGTCCGGCCGCCCCCAGCCCCGCCGGGGAGGCTGGCGCCGGCGCCGGGAAGAGGCCGAAGGCGGCGGGGAGCCCCGGTGGGCTGAGCGCTCCCTAACGCGCAGCGCCTTGTCCCTCTTGTNAAATCCTAAGGACCCACTCAAACTCCGGTGCGGGACACAAATGGAGCAGAACAGTGTAGCACCGGGTATCAGCAGGCGCTCTGCCGCTCCTCCCTGGTCGCAGGGAGGGCTTGCTGGCCCCGCCAGCCCAGCAGGAAGCCACCACAATGCATGTCATGGGAGACACAGATTCAGCTTTCAAACAGCAAGAGACTGCCACTTGCAACACCGGGAAAAAACCCCAGTTGTCATCATGCTGTTTTTAAACATCTCCAGATCAGCTTTTGGAAATTTTCTGTTGTCACTCTATCAGACAGATAATGTTTCTTGTTCCTTTCTCTAAAATGAGACCAAAGTCTTTGCTTGCTGGGAGAAGGCTGNGGCTTGTGCAGAGCCCAAACTCCTACTTTATGGACGTGAAGTGTCCAGGTAAAGGTTTAAAAGGTTCCTGGCTCACACGAGGAACCAAACTAATTTTGTACGCGGTTCATCTTCCTAAAAGGTCTGCTTCTTAATTTTTATTATTTTTTAATTTTTATAATCTACATCTGGTTTATCTGTTCTGCAGAGAGAAAAAAGTCTGTATGTTGCTTTGGGTTCTCTTAACAATAAAAATGTTTTCAACCTTTTTCAAAAGTTAATAGAAACAATCAGACTTTTATTTTCTTTTCTGAAGGTCTGGCATGAGATTGGAGCGGGGGGGGGAGGATTTTTTGGGTGTTTTTCCCCCNGAAAGGGGAAGTCATTCTCTTAGACCTGGATCTATCTCTGTCTCTGTCACCCACACCACTGTGTTACACACTGCCTTTCTCTCCTCGTTAACTCACAACTTAAACTCAGCGCTGTGTTTCTGTTTTCTAAAGTGTATACTTCAAAAAAAGCTTCAATCGTAAGATTGAAGGTAATGCATTAGAATTGACTCATTCAGGAGGTCACTGAACTACAAGCAGTTATGAAAAGGAAATGAATCTCCAAGTAAAACCAAAATAGAGAACCAAACAGAGGAATGTGTCCAAAACACATCCTGTTTTCAGATCATCCTGTGTGCCCCTCCTTGCACAGAAACCAGTTTTTAATGTAAACTGTGACTCTGAAGTCTTCCTCAAGCACCAGAGGCTCCTTGCAGGAAAGACATTTAAAAAGGGAAAGCTAGGAGGAAGGAGGGCGGCACTTCAGAAGGTCTAGTTTTTTGCTGGTGGTGCTTTATACATTGTGAATGCATTTTCTTCAACAAAGAAAAACATAATTCTTCAGATTCTGAATCAACAGGCTTAAGAGACTCTTCTCTTTCCCGTCTGCTTGCAGATAAATAACATACATTTAAAAAAGACTGAAAGGTAGTAGGAAGAGCTAAGACTCAAGGACTGACTCTGCGCTCCTAACTGGTTTATGTTCCTAGCTTCATGGGACAGCATGCAGAGGAAAGTGTGAGTCAGAGCCTTTCATATTAAATTCCCCACGATACAACAAGAAATACTTCCAAAATACCTCTATGTGTGTGTCATCACCACTCCACTGCGTAAGGAAAAAATGCTAATACAGCATTACAATGTTACAGGACAACAGTTGTGATGGCCCGAAGAGGAAAACCAATACACCGGCTTGGAGCACTACAACACATGGGTCCATTCTTGCAGAATAACATAGGGTTTTGGGGTGGGAAGAAAGTATTTTGAAAGTTATGTACAGTGTCAGCACTGGAAAGGCCATCTCAGCTTTGAGAATATTGTTGTCAGAAAGATATGCCTCTATAAAACTCACGTTTTCACTTGTGCTCACTGCAAACTTTTAAAATAATTTTTTCTAAAAGCACCAGTTCTCTCTTCAAAAAGGATGTGGCTCAACACGCTGCCTGTTGTACATTTTGGAAGACTTTTCATACTAAGCAACTTTCCTAAGGTCTATTTGTGCCACTTACTGGACTTCTAGTGAATTACACTTTTAAACGTTCTACGCTCGATTAAATTAAATCCAAGACTCTTTACAGATTATACTTGTGATTATATTTGTTGGGTAACGGAAAAAAACCCCACTCAACCTCCTACTAAAAAAATTAATGAAAAATGCTTTTTTTCGTTCCCACTCTCCGCAACACTTTTATTTCTCATAGCTTCTCTAAATCAGTTTAAACACATGAATGGCAACTAACAGAAATTCTTCAGCATTTTTCTTTTCGACTGGGGTGGGAAACTGCAAAAGAACAGGCACATAGGTACAACTTGATGCAATGTGTCATTTAGTACGAAACGACAATTTAGCAAGTATCTAATATAAAAGTAGATGGGATTTCTAGATTCCACCGATTACCTGAAAACACCGGTGTCACGTATTAATCTGTCAGAGGGAAAAATGAGCAGACTTTTTGAAAAGAGAACAGCACTCGTATTAAGACTCTTGTCTTCCTCTGTTCTCTCCCCTTGTGTTCCTCTGTTCTCCAGCGCCAGCGAGAGCGCCGTGCGGCACCGCCCCGCCGGACGCCGCCGTGGCCGCTAGCGGAGCTCCCACGCCGTGTGTCCGGGCGGTGCCGGTGTGGCGATGAGAAACCAGGCGGCGCCTTGCAGCCCCCGCCAGCCACCATAGAGCCGAGTCCGCCGGGCGCCCGGAGCAGCCCCGGCTCCGCCGCCGCCGGAAGCGGGCGCGCAGGGGCGGGCGGCGGCAGCGCGGTGCCGCAGACATGCCGGTGAGTTGTTTACCGCCGCCGGGCGGGCCTTTCCGCGCGGCGGAGACCGGGCCGGGGGCGCGTTCCCGGCTGACACCCCCCCCCCGGCTCGGTCCTCCGGGACGGGGCGGGGGCTCCGCCTGGCGGGAGTCACCCCGCTGCCGCGGCCCGCGGGGGGTGGCGGGGCCGCTCCCGCCTCACCGCCAGCCGGGAGGGGCCGAGGGGGGGGTCCGGCCGCCCCCAGCCCCGCCGGGGAGGCTGGCGCCGGCGCCGGGAAGAGGCCGAAGGCGGCGGGGAGCCCCGGTGGGCTGAGCGCTCCCTAACGCGCAGCGCCTTGTCCCTCTTGTCCCCGCAGCTGGCTAAAGACCTGGTGCACCCCTCCTTGGAGGACGAGAAGAGAAAGCACAAAAAGAAACGGCTTGTGCAGAGCCCAAACTCCTACTTTATGGACGTGAAGTGTCCAGGTAAAGGTTTAAAAGGTTCCTGGCTCACACGAGGAACCAAACTAATTTTGTACGCGGTTCATCTTCCTAAAAGGTCTGCTTCTTAATTTTTATTATTTTTTAATTTTTATAATCTACATCTGGTTTATCTGTTCTGCAGAGAGAAAAAAGTCTGTATGTTGCTTTGGGTTCTCTTAACAATAAAAATGTTTTCAACCTTTTTCAAAAGTTAATAGAAACAATCAGACTTTTATTTTCTTTTCTGAAGGTCTGGCATGAGATTGGAGCGGGGGGGGGAGGATTTTTTGGGTGTTTTTCCCCCCTTTTACAAAATCCTGGCAAGTAGGGAAAAAATCAAACCCTGAGATCTGCATGTGTAGTAAGTGAGACAAGATGGATGCCTTAAAGCATCCACGGCACAAGCTTCCAGTACAAGACAAGATTGTTTTCCTCCTTTTCTAAGCGGGTTGATTCTGGAAGAGCAACCAGAAAAACTTCCCAGAAGGATATACGCAGGCACACTGGGACTTTACGTAGAAGGTAAAACATACAGCTGCCTTTGTCGCGTGGTACAGTTAAGTGTGCTGACATCTAGCTCACATACACAGGCATTGTATTTAAAGTGTTGCCTGTGTCTACTTTTCACAGATTTCCATTACTTTGGCTCAGAAACATCTGTATAACCAACTTCTCTTTTATAAACTAAAACATGGGATTTTCTAGCACAATTACAGGAGTATGCTCTACCAGTGGACAGCTTTGATCAGCACGGCCTCGTCCATATGGAGGCACAGAACCTGTCAAGGGTGGTAACTTATCTCCTAGAAATTACTGGAGTATAAAAAGGTCATAGGAGTAAGCAAATGCATCGACTTACTTACAGTAGTGATCATCCTGACTAGAAGCAGGGAATCGTTGCTGTATTCAGGTTTTCTTATTATTCTTTCTTAGCAGCTCAGATTTCTAAGCAGCTCCGAGACATTGTTTTCCATCTAAAAGTGAGGTAAATTCATTAAAACTGATTGAAAGTAAAGTGTGGTTACTTTTAAAAAATATGTGGTTGAAGGCTAAGCCACTGATTTATATTTTTTTAAAAATTTCTTCAAACCAGTGTACATGCATGCCAATACTAAGATACAGTTAATGTCAATATAGGCCCAGATGTCACTGGTGATCTTCATTGCTGTTGGATTAATTGGTTATTGAGTTTGAGGGATACATAGAGCAAAGCGGGAGAGCTTCAATAACAAGGGACTCCTAAGCATGGGGCACTCAAAATACCAGACGGCCTCATGCATCATTCAGTGGTGTTAGAAGTTGCTACCTAGTTACTGAAGCGGATCGGGCTCGTTTCCCTGCAAAATCCACAAAGTTAAACACTCATCAACGTGAAAATTCACCTTTTTTGGGGGGGGAAAACAACATTTGCTAGGGTTAGATTTTAGCTGCTAGCATTTTTTTTTTTTTTTTTTGCTAACCAAAATTTGTGCAGTTACTATTTGTGATTTAAACAAAGCAGAAATTTGTCATTCTGTCTAATAGGACTTGTCTCTACCAACCAGGTCTCTTGTCAGACAGCTTTCTGAGGACTTTTCTCACCACACATATTCTATCTTTCTGGTCCACACATGCTGCAAATGGAATCTATGCTCACCTTTTATCTATTTGTCTGTTTTCTATATCCACATCTAGATTAATTCCTTTACAAGTTTTCTCTCTCCAAAAATTCCTCTTGGGTAACTAAAAATACCTCTTAGGGGAAAGAATGAAAGCAGTGAAAATCCCTTTGCCTAAGCCATGTGTGAGAGTGATTTCATTCTTTCTTAAGTCACAGAATTTAGAAATTGTAGACAAAGTGTTGCTGGTGCCTCTTCTTGCATCTGGAATTAGCAAAGTTATTCTGTGCAAGTCTTCTCATTTAAATATTATGCTAGCTTTGTAGAATGCAGCCAGGCATGTGCCTTATGTGTATCAATTATTAAACAGAAAGCACACACAGATTTGAACAGCAGTGTTTATATTCACAGCTGCCAGATTTCGTCAACAGCAATGTTCTAGTTAACTATTTCTCTAGCCAGATGGGTTCTTCTCTTCAGCAGAGGCTTGTCTAGAGCTCCTTGACTTTTTTGCAGTAGACAAACTACAGTCAAATTAGGGCTTGTCAGCCATCACGCTGTGTTGATTTTTCATATGGGGAGTTGGTAACAGTTTCACTTAGGTACCTTGCTTTCACATGCACATTAGTAAAAGCAAGTACGCCAGACCACAATAAGAATGTTTTTCTTTGTTTTACTTGGTATGCTGGGTAATGAGATATAGATCCATTTTTGGACAAGCGTATTTAGAGTATCTGATTCAATTAGCCATGTAATAAAATGCTAGAAATGCTGAATGGAAAGTTTAATAATGCTGTTTTCCAGGATGCTACAAGATCACCACTGTATTCAGCCATGCTCAGACTGTAGTCCTGTGCGTAGGGTGCTCAACTGTCCTGTGTCAGCCAACTGGGGGGAAAGCCAGGCTCACAGAAGGTAAGGGACAATGATTAGCAGCCTAAACATTGCACTTACTAGTTTAACCTTGATTTTGAAAACTGGTATTTTGCAAATTGGTTCGAGTTGGCTAGTAAAAATGTTGTTAATAGTCCCTGAATTGTAATTCTTTTTTTCAGGTTCTTGTTTTTGAATGGCTATACAGATACGCCAGGCAGCTAAGCAGCTATATTGTGATCAAACACATGTGATTTTAGGTGGTTTGATTTGTAATTTCCTTTAGCCTCTCTGTAATAAATACTACCTATTTAATTCTGAGCGAAGGTTACAGTGTTGGAAAGTGCCATTAAAGGAGTAGGGTATTTTTGCCAGGCTAAAGCAATTCTTTGCCACTGCAAGTCAGAGGTGGCTTGCCTGTTTGTTTTTAAACGGTAGCCCTGTAAGGCAGTTCCCTGGCTCATGCTGCTTAATCAAAATTAGTTTTGTATAAATTGTAAGGGAACAAAAGAACCACTGATAATTATATACAGATAACTGGTATAGCACCAGTTTATCTTGAAATGCAACCCAACATCTGGGGCATATGAAAAGCACTGGAAATACTTGAGGGTTTAAAAAAAAAAAAAAAGAACAAACCCACATTTTATTCTCGTTTTGTTTAAAGGACAAAAGGTAAATATATATGCAAATTACATATAGTAGTGCTTATATCACATGCTACTCTATGAACGTAGTTTACATGAAGGCAGAGTACCTGAAGTGAGGCTGTTGAGCAGTTGAAAAGGTATGAACACTCCTAGCCAGCTGTTTCAGTTTGGGGTTTGTTATCACTAAGGCATGGAACAGTAGACTGAAATTTTAAAAGGCATCTGTAAGAAGAGAAATCGTACACCTTAGCCCTATTTCAAGATGAATTATGTGACAGCCATGTTGTTCTGGTTGAGTTAGAGCAAGCTCAGAGTGCTAAATCTCTGCCTCCTGTGGTACATGAAGTATAAATTCATTGTGTGAGTTTTCTGACTTAAGTTGGGTGGGCAATTTTCCAAAGCAGTCTAACAATTTAAGGGCTGTTCATATCAATGCTCGTGTCATTTCTTCACAGGCTGTTCATTTAGAAGAAAGCAACACTGAACACTTCAGCATGTGGTTTTGGATCTGTATTCCTGAAAGCCTTACCAGTTTAAAAATGCCTGTTACAATGTAATTACCATTGATTTTGTAAAAATTACACGCTATTGGTGACGAATGAGCTGGAATCTCTTTTTCAATAAATGATTTGAAGTGCAAGTTTTTGCTGCAAGTTTGCAAACAACTGAGCTCTATTTTTATAATTTTACTTTTAAACAGTGTATTGTTAATTGAGCTGTGTCATTTAATATAAAATCCTTGGATTTGCTGCTTCCTTCCCCTCACCAATCATCAGCTACAGCAGTGTAATGCATATGGTGACAGGAACTGCTGTTAAGAAGGCATTTTGTATACTTTATTACTGCAGCTACCCTAACTGCAAGGGTTAGATAGATTTAAAATGGCTCATTTGCTTTCAGCATTGCTTTAGTCCCTTTACTATGTTGAGTAACCTGGTGATAAATAAAAATATAAAGTAACTCACTTATGTTCAGCTGTTTTTCTGGAATGCATGTTTTTTCTCTCCCTCTAATCTGGTCTTGAAACTGCATTTGGTATTCTATACTGAGACTTCTATGCAAAAAAAAAAAAATTTTGCAAAACACTGAAAGTATTTAGTATAGAGAAGGAATACGGTATGTAAGCAACAGTAAGTAAGCAAACTACACTAACAGCTGTGAATGGTATCCTGTCACTAAAAACTAGTACAGAAAAACTATGCATATTTTCACTATTAAATACGTACATTAAATAATTACATTTTTGCAATGAAGAAACAGTTGTTAGTTCTTAAGAGCCATCCCTTTCTAAATTGGAACATTCAAAGTCTTATGTGTATCTTATTTCACTAAATGTCTCAACATCTCTTTCAAAGTATCAGGTGTCTTGGTGAGCTGATTATTGTTGGAAATTTCTACTTAACTTGTCTTATTTTTATGACTTTTAAGACTTGTTCGTTTCTAGTGAATAAAAAACCCCAAACCTTAGTATTACAATTTGTTGCATTTGCAAGATAAGTTTTATTTCAGTTAGTTAAAACAGTGAACACCTGTAATTACCAGATGCAAAAAGTGTTTGATACAGAAGTAGATGGACCAATTTAGTATACATACCTTGTAAGAAAAGTACAGTTTTATGTCAGTGCCATACTGTGTTTTCACAACAAAGGTTAATTTAAGAGCAAGTTTGTCATGAAAGCTGCGCTTAATTGACCAGTTTCCTACACTTAATGACAGTCCATCAAATAAATGGTTTCAGAATAAAGATCAAAGTAGCAATATTAATTCACTTGTGACCTGAATACACGTGCTAAGGCCAGATGGATTCCCAGTCTCCCATACCTCTGCCTTCTCTTTCTCTACCCTAAAAGATAAGGGTAGATTAAGTAAATATTGATCTACTTAAACTAAAACTCATGATTAAGTAAATACCAAATCAGAGAAAGTCGGCGACCCATTTTGTTCCAGGTACTGGAAGATGAAATTTAGACATCACAGCATCTCCAACACTGTACATGCGACAACAGAGGTTTTTTTAAAAGCCTTAAGTTAACGGGAGATACAGCATAAAGCATATGGTATGCGTATAAAAAGTTGGTGGCTAAAGACAGTCTGTGAGGGGAGTGAGAGACACTGTCATTAATACCTTGGTGTTAGAAATGCCTTAGACGCTTCCTACCATTATTCACTTTCATACATACTTCAAATATTTACATTTATTAGTGTTTGGTCATATGCAGACAAGCATAATGGTAAACCTATACCTTCTACATTCTGAATCTTTCTCTAAATCCACACACAATGGTCAGTAAGTGAAACTTGTTTTCTTTCAAGTATGCAAAATGGTTTCCAAGAACAATAAACACCACTTGCAAAAAAGTATGTTATAAATCCTAAAATAACAGCGTTACTTTCAGATTTTCTATATTTAAAGACTGTATTTGGTCTGTTTCTATTCATGTATTCTTCAACACAAAACCAACTCAGAACTACTTACTCTTATTCCCCATGTAAAATGGGTAATGACTTCTGCTGCTGCACATTTACCCAGCTAGTAGGTGCTCAAGACTGGAAAAAAAATAATCTTACTATTACAGCAGGCGCTCACCTCCAGTACTTCTGTATTGGAACTGTCAAACAATATCAAAGACCTCAGTGGAAGTACAGATAACTTATTGCCTGACCAAATGAGTTTGTTCAGAAAGGTTCTCTGTGTTGTCTGTACTGATTTGATATTCTTGAGGTAAAGATGACCCATTATTAATGAATAAAAAAAGTGAAGTTTTGCTGAGTGGGCCAGAAAACCCCAGCAAATAGTTTAGGTGTAAGCTTTTCCTGGTTTAAGGCACAAGAATGATTCTAATTATGAAGAGTACTAAACCAGACTTACTAGCTTCAATTAAAAATGTAGGTATAGCACTGACACCCCAAAATACTACATTTTGTGGTTTGTTAGTCTCAGGTAATAAATG
This sequence comes from Chionis minor, assembly GCA_013398295.1. Classification (NCBI taxonomy): domain Eukaryota; kingdom Metazoa; phylum Chordata; class Aves; order Charadriiformes; family Chionidae; genus Chionis; species Chionis minor. The sequence goes on from VZSF01010886.1 coordinate 494,126, forward strand.
TTATCATAGGCATACTGGGAACAGAGGTGACAGCACATTGTTTCATGACAGGGCAGGTGACAACTATGAAGTTAATACCAGAAGCGCTAACATGGGAAAGAGGCCAGTAATGCCATCTTCTGCTAGCTGTTTTCTTGCTCCTTAAATCTGGAGAATCAGAGCTGCTAAAACAGCACAGGGAGGTGAGTATTCAGGCCTTTCTGGAAGCATATTTTGTTTTGCCTCAGCCTGTCTGATGTAACTGCAGGGGAAGTGGGGTGGGGGGCAGATCTTGGAGATCATGGAGATACTCCAAGCTATTATGGAATACATAACACTAACATATTTGGGCATTATTGTATTCCTGTAGTAAAAATGAAGATTAAAAAATGCTTCTTTAGAACTCTATCATGATTTCTTGTTCAGCCTTGTGCAAAAGTAACTCCTTGAGGCAGGTCTCCAAATGGAAAAAAGGATGGTTTTATTAAAAAACCAAAACTGCAGAAGTCTATGAGACTTGAACTACTGGACTCAAGAACGGGCTTTAAATTTTATTGAGTTAAAATTCCTAATTCCTATATCTAAAGGAACATCTACATTACAGAGTTCCTAATTCCTATAGTTAAAGGAATATCTACATTACAGAATACAGTGCTATTTCTGGCTATGAAAGTTAGCATGTATGTCATCCAAAAACAGTGAGACTGTTTGACTGCTCACCATGTGCTATTTGGGCATATTCAGCTGTGGAAATAATACCCTTATTGCACAGTAAACTAGTTTCACACATTCTCTGTGTCCAATAAAAATGGATGAGAGGACATCTAAATAACAAAAATATTTTTACTTACATTATTCTAGCTTCATTCTTTTCTAATTCTTAACAATCCACAGCTCTGACAAAAACGTACTTCTGGTATAAATCTGCATTCTGGATGTAGCTTCGAGATTTGGGTTTTGTTGGGGTTTTTTTGCTTTTTAAGCAAATAAAAAAAGCATGTGAAAGTGTAAAAAAAATCAACAGTAAAACAATTTTTCTTTAAAAAGTAATACTGAATGGTTTTGGCAGACTGGAACTACGAGAATAACGAATGACGTCTTTGTGTCCTCACATGAAGATGTGCATTTTTTCAAAAGTTTAACACTTAAGGTAGATAATTTGTTGTACTTCTCAGTGCAAGAAACCAATGCTAGTTTTTAAAATTTTGGTCGAGTACTTGACTGGATGAGAAGAAAATCCTGCTAATACAATGATAATTTACACAGGTGCTACAAGAAGTCAAATTTGACTGTTACATTCTCCTTTTCCGTAAGTTAGGAACTTCCCTGAGAGATGAAGTCCGGTTACGCATAAGTTTAGCACCACCAGCAGAAGTTAAGTGAATTTTTGATGCTTTTTCTTCACAAATTCCTAGTGATTCCAAAGTCCAATTACACCCTTCTCCATTTGTTTTTCACTGTTTCAGTACAATGAGTTCAGTTACACGTACCTCTTTTTTTAATCCATATATTGTGCCCGTTTTTCTTTATCAAATTCCCTTGCAATCTTTAAGGCAGTGCTGTTGAGTGAAACCGATTGCATATTACAGATAATACTAACAATTACTCCTCTAGGTGGTGCCACTAGCCCAGTGCCTGTAGCCTCGGAGTCCAGTTCTTCAGGAAGAATCAGGAGGACACTACTTGCCCCCACTGCACCACCGGTATGAGATGCGTAGTGTCTCTGCTGTCTGCAACAGCCACATTGTTGTTTTTTCTCTACTACAGCCCAAGCCATCGCGTATTTACCATCCCTGTCCCACGATACTTCCGTTTTCGGCACTGGGGTCCACATCATTGCGACCGTGTCTGGTTTGAGGTACCCAGGGAGAAGTTTGCCATTAGTGTTTTTAAATTGTCCGGCTTGATAACTGTATAACAAGGCATTTCCAAATTTCAGAAGGTCACCTACTGATGACAGAAAGCCACCACCAGCCCACTTGTAAGAGTTGTCCACATATGGTGCGTTTACCAGCCGTCCCTTTTTGTTGTAAACATAACACCTAGAATTCAAGAAAATTCAACTTAGCATTCTCAGATACTATACACAATTATTTTAAGCTACCTTACTTTAAAAGAGCAATCTGAGTGGGTATTAGCTTGTTCTCATGAAACTTCGGAATTTTTTAAAAATGTATTTTTCTTAAATATATTTCTTGCCGAAAAATCAAAGAGAAATTCAGACAGGAAAACAAAAATTAAAGTGACTTCTTAGGTTAGAAAGTTAGTTTCAATAAAAGTACTAATCCTTCTTCTTACTCTTAGGATATACGAAGAGTAAAGGCAATATACACAAATAAGAGATGTGACAAGTCTATAGGATCAGCTAGCACAGGATTTTTCTTAAATCCCTGCACTAGATTTAAGTACTGTACTACACTTTCTTTAAAGTGCTTTAACTGTACTACACTTTCTTTAAAGTGCTTTAAGAAAGAGGAATCCTACAACTACTCAATGATTATCAGACACTGAGCTGAAGTTTCACTGAAGCCTTAGGTGACTGCTCTGAGATGGCAGTTTCCATTTATGATTGCTTTTCCCCCCACTGCCCCATTACAGTTACCATATTCTACAACAACTGAATATTCTGGAACTACTGAGAAAAGTGAGAAGCATGAAAGAGTCTTGCAAAACCTGTCATTAAAATACAAACTAGAAACTACCGACCAGAATTGCGGAATGAACTGTCAGAAATAACAGGAGTGCAGACTGAATTACGCTTTTGAAAGAAATTATCCAATCATGACTGGATTCATTTCAAACAACGTATGAAAAAGAATGTTGAATAACTACATAATCTGATGAATTTCAGCCTTTGGCCTTTAGACCATGAGACGTCCGTGTGCTACTCAGAGGGCTGTGAAAAGGAACCACACACAAAAAATAATAGGGGCAAGCCTATTGCAGTGCAAGCCTACTATCAAACAGTACAGAGATACATTCCCTACCTAGTCTGCACTTACACTGGAAAACTCCTCGGGAACTTCTGAAAGCCATAATCCTGAAAATTAGAGGTTGAAGCAAAGGAAGAGAGACAAATGGTCCAAGACTACCATCAACTCTGCCAGTGACTTGATTATCTCTGTGTTCCTATATAGTCAGTTTTTCCAATCACAATACCCATTACAAAGATGCTGAAACGCTTGACTTAGAGCTCTAAGAGATCTAAACCATGGGTTTTTTTAAAACATTTTCACGCCAGTGAAATATAGCATAACCAAACCACTAAACAAACCACAACATGTCAATACATGTTGTAGTTTGAGGCACCAAGCTAGCTATTTGTGGAAGCAAAGCCATCACATTAGCACCTCAGTTTTGCTTAAGAGTAAGTAGCAAGTAACAGTAAAAAGACCCCTAAAAGAGCATCTGTCCCAAATCTTTCATCCCTACCATCCTTCAGTTTATAAAAGGGTTAATATACACATATATATATTTAAAAGAACTTGACTGTACAAGCTTGATAATTTCTGAGAACATCTCTAGCATCCAGATCTACAACCAGAAGAACCTCTGAAAATTTGCAAGCAAAATAAAGACCAGCACAAAGCATCTCAAATACAGCAGTAAAGCTATCCCTAAAACATTACGAACTGCTTTGTGTGTGTGGTAGTACATACACACACACTCTTAAATACACACTTATGCGTAAGTACTATAAACCGTGGATTTGACACGTTCATCACCACTTTCTCGCTTTGAGAGCATTTTAGAAGCTAAACTTTTTAAAGGTTTGATTCTCATTTTCATAAGACTTTTCCCATAATCTGCTTTTGTGATTCAGTTAGAATTCTTCTCCTACCCCAAAATTCAACAAAGGTGATTCAATAAACCAATTTCAGAACCCAGACAAATAAGTCAATAAAATAAGACTGGAAAGAAAGAGAAGAAACTCTACCCTTATCCATTATATTGGATAAGATTATATATATTGGATTGGATTATTCGGGCACATAAATTTCTCTGGGGGGTTTTCTGTGTTTGTTTGGTTGGGTTTTTTTAAAGGTAATAAAAAGAAATCAATGGGTAAAGCATGTTCTGCATTAAACAGAATTTTAATTGTGGTTAAAATTGATACTACAATTAAATTTATGAAAACCTTGTGTTACTGTGAGGCTATCCCACAGAACTCTTAAAAAGCCAGCATATTAAGAAACCAAGATAACTATATATTCTAACATACTCTCCAAGTTACTCCACTATTTTACTCTTTTTACACTTACCTGCTTATTTGAACTCCAAATAAATTCAAACTTCAAAATCACCCCCTGCTACTCCCCTCAACAACAGGAAACACTTATTTCCTATTCTGTAATTTTACATGCTAATTACAGAACCAATACCATAAAAACCTGACAAAATCAGTTACATGACTAACTTTGAAATAATGTAAGCCACTTAATTTAAAAGCCGGAAAAAAAAAAAAAGTTCGTTCTTAATTCATTTGGCTTAATAAAGATATGAAGAGCAACAACTTTTGTGGGAAAAAAAAGTTTCATCCTTGTTTACCTTGCTCTGTTATATATCATTGCTTCATTGTCATCTAGTACAGTTGATAGCATATCCAAATCACGAAACATTTTTAGCATGTAATCTGTAAATTTTTGTCCTGAAACTCTCTCCACAATAGCACTTAAGAGAGTAAAGCCATACGTTGAATACAAGAACTGACTACCTTGAAGAAACACAATAAGAAAGGGGGAAAAGTTAGCTGCATGATACTGAAATAGAATCTGAAGGATAAAATGTAAATAATCGCTTGTGCAAATAAAACTATATATAGCAATGAATAATCAATTAAAAGACTCTCCCCTCCATCCCCTTTTTAATATGATGTGAATCACAAGCTCATGATACTGGTCCCTAGGAATTTAGATACTGTGGCAGACACAGATGCTTGCTACGTGCGGGTAGCTCTGGGAACAGCACTGAAAAATTTTCAGGGATCTGTACATACAGCCAGGTTTCATGCCAAGATGTGAAGACTTTCATCTAACATCCTTTCCACATGCTTTACCATACCAGTACTAACAAGGATGTCTGGATTTGGAAAGCTGAAACAAACCATAAAATTACTTCTTAAAAGATGCTCAACTGCTGTGACTTGTTTGTGTGTCTATACCCTAGAGATGGAAAGACTCGCTCAAGGTTTTCAAAGGTCTTTCTTGATCAATTCTATCACAGTGTTTCTAGTTCTAGAATATCCTGAAAGATTATATGAACACTAACATGCATACTATTTAAGACAATATAATTTATTTACAAAACAATGTTTCATTTTTTAAAATCTCATTCTTGTGCTAACGCCTTTTTTGAGACATCTACATATCAAGCAACTGCTGAATTGCCTACAGTTGAGACAGATCTCTTAATTGAAATGGTTCCTAGAACTCCCGAGATGGTACGTCGTTAACCTCTCCCCCCTCCCACCCCTCTCCCCTTAAATGCACATTCTTTACTGTTCATAAGCAATGCTTATCATTTGCCTGTTAACCTAATTCATTTAGAACTTACACCCAAAGTTCCTAAAAGTCCTCTCTAGAGTTAACTTAAATAATTCCAACAATAAATATCCTCAACAATTCTGAAGTTCTACGGCCTTTCTGTAAAATCTTTTAGCTCTGGTTTAGCGCCTCACTAATTTTTTTTTTTCTTTTGGTTCATATCTAGAAGATATGCACAAATACAGCAAGTTGGTATCCACTTACAAAATACTTTGTAGATATTTTTTTACCAAAATGATAATCTGCTTTAGCATTTATAAATTCAGTAACTGATACATTTCATAGCGCTTACTGCATTACTTAGAGCTCCTGGGAGAAAGTCTTGTTTCTACCTGAGGTCCCACTTTCTCTTCTCCCCTGCATTGTCTAGGACTCTTTGCATTTATTATTTTTTAAGTCTTGGCTACATCACATTTTGAACCTGCTGAATTATGGTGCGGGTATATCATTAGAATGTATTTATAAAAGCATAATTCTTTCAGTCAGCAGATTGGTAAAGATATCTATACAAGACTGTAATCTAAAACTGAACTGATAAAATCCTGATCAGTTCAGTCTTCAAAAGTTACATCAGTTTTAAGACAATCACATGATCAGATGGTTTGTGCAGAACAGCCCAAATACTTCTCTGTTGAGCTTTTAATATGGCCCATAAAGAAAAAAAATAAAGGGGTGGGGGGAGAAAAGCAGAACAAAATGAAAACCCCATACAAACACTCTTTACTGGACTCTATATTCTCGCTGCATGTAAACAATTTGAAACAAAAATGTCACCAGAAGAGCACATTTTGGTCTAAATGAATAGAAACTCACCTGGTTTAAAGAATAAAGGATCATTTTTAAATATCTTCAGTGATTCAATCACACTTTCAAATTTTTCCTTCAAATAATACTCTTCCTGCTCAAATTCCTTGTCTCTCCTGCCAGGTTTTGAATTTTGGCCTTTTACCTCACCTTCGTGTTCCTTCCTCGGTTTGACAGAATCAGTCTTTTCAATCCCTTTGCCTTCTTTTTCTTTTTGTTCTTTACCCGGATGGGGTTTTGTTAGTTTAAACGCTCTGTTTGCCTTTTCCTTTTCTTCCTTTACTTTTGTAATATCTTTTTCATAATGACGAATCCCACTCAAGTGTGAAACTAACAGTCTTGTAGTAATAGTGACCTAGGTAGAAAGGACAATATTTAAATGTCAGCTCTCTTCATTAAAGAGATGATGCACACTAAATCACCAGAAAAGTAAAATTCAACATGATAAGCAAAAGACAAGGATATAAGATCTTTTAAATATCATGTATTATATAATGTTAAGTATATATAACTATTATATATGTAGAAGTATTATACAATGTAAGTATTATATAACGTAAGTTAAAATATATACATATATATATGCGCACACTATACACTTGATCTAAAACTGAAGATCCAAATTTCCAGCATTGCTTTCTGGAGTAGCAAACATCAGTGCTCATCTAAATGATTTCTGGTGTTTTACAGGATTAGGTCCAGATACAGGCCCCTGCACACATATGGCTGTGCAATGACATGAACAAAAATCCAAAGGAATGTTACCAATAAATAATTACGTACCTTTTCACCCTCGTAGACTTTTTCTGGAAATTCAGGGACATATTTCTGCACTGGAGCATCTAAATCCAGTTTCCCTTCTTCCCACAATTTAGCAACAGCCATCATTGTAAGACACTTGCTAATACTAGCAATTCGCATGATCGTCTCTGGCTTACATACTACGCGATTCTCTACATCAGCATAACCCAAACCTTTAAAAAAATAAAAACACTGTGGTAAATATTTTGCATAGAGACATGCTGAATTAGTTACTTACAATGAAACAGAGTTACTGTCTCCTTAAAATGTTTTTCCTCTAGCTAAACTGGGACGTGAATCGTTGGACTATCCCTGCTCCTGCTTCAATTAGTAGCATTTTAATGTAGTAGAAACAGTTAATCAAAGCCCATTGTATTGGCCAATGGCATCCCAAGTTACTGATTAAGATTACAAAACAAACCTAATGATAAATGAGATTGAAGATTAAACCAAAATTTACACTCCGCAAGTCAACTATTCAATCTAGCAAAACTAGAGACCAAAATCTAGACTGTAAAGTAACTGACCAACAGTCATAAATACTCTTTCTATTGTTCTGAATTAATGGTTGAAACACTAAAGGGTCTTATTTTATCAATACAGAAATTGAGAAAGGAAATCATTCACAAACTCATAGCAATCACCTAAGCTGTAAAGCTTCACAAAACAGTGGTGTTATACACTATGGTTCAACATCACTCAGCATGACTTCAATTAAAAGACAGCTTAATAGTCTCCATACCAGTGTTTTCCTTTGTAACCAACCCACAAGCCCGGTAGCAAGAACTAGAATTAATAAGGCATTATCAAGCTCCCATACTAGCCTTCAGTTGGAGCTAGGTTTGAAGAAACTGTGCAAGTGATGTTGCATGTAAAAAGCAATGAAATGCAGTAATCACATATTTGCAGTTTTCAGTACAAACAAGGCATGTCTGTCTATATAAAACTGCAATCTAATAACAAACTACTTGGAAATAAAACCCTTGCCAAGATGTAAGAAATAAAACCGATGACATCTCAGTGACATCAGTTGCCCAAGACCCTTCCTTTTATATAAAGTTGCTACTCAAGTGCTCGTGAACCCAGACGCGTACCCCTCAGTGAAAACACCTGCCAAATCACTCAAGCCACCCCCATTGGTTTACCAAGAAAGCAGGTTCAGTACCGTGGTCGCAGAGTACGGACAACTTAGACCTGTTCCTACTTTTCCCCTCCGCGAAGAAGGGAGGAGGACAACAAAACGAGCCAGAAGTCTGCCAGAGCAACGTTACCCACCTCACAGCTGCCTTACTAAAGGCAGTGTTGTTCTCTATGTCCATATGCAGCAGGGTACAGACAGCTCTGCCATGGCTTATGCTCCCACATGGAGCTGTTTTGCTACTGGATCTGGCAGCCCTGGTGATAAACCACAACCCTGGCACTGGTTCCCTCAGGCACTTCCCTGCATGGCAAGGAAGGAATTCTGCAGAAGTCCAACAAAAACAACTGCTCTCATTGCTAGGTAATTTGAGAAAGTTTGTGATTAAGTTTCTAGCACAATTTTCTTGTTAGGCCACATGACAAAAGGTACTGGAGGCTCTCCGATTCACTTCCGTCATGATGAAAGAGAAATGAAAACCTATAATCAGCTTTATACTTATATAAAAGTTAATGCAACAACAGACTGTCAGAAGAAAGTTAGTAGCAATCTTACTTAAAAAGACTTTTTTTTCCAAGTTCTGTAACACATTAATGAAATACGTTGCCATTTACTACTACCATTTAAGCCGTGCAGAAAACCCAAAACACATTATGAAAATGTCTCTGAAAACAGACACACAGTTTGGTGGGTTTTTAAAATAAACATCAAATGTCTACATAATATGAGCCGTACTAACAGACTCTATTTAAAACTAAGCTGTGTAACCAGAAAAACCACTTGCAATTTCTGAAAGGACACCACCTGTTAAATCTCAGTACCTTCCCTGTAAAAATCTACACCTCAGCCCACAAACAGGAGACAGATCACCAAATGTGAGCCACTACTACTCTGACTATTAAGTAAGTTCCTGTGGGGAGAACAGTTCTTTACCTCCTATATACAATTCTACCAGACCACCATACATCTGTATGTCTAGAGTGTAAGTATATTCAAAGACCACACCGACAAATTAATGGAAGAAAAGTTTTTCAACTTAACTGTTGAGATATACTAGCACATTCAGGAAGCTAAGCGATTATCAGTTCCTGGAAATTATTGAAGCTTTCCAAGGAAAGTATCATTTCATAGGCCCTGGGTACCTGCTTCTGGCCACTGCCTGGAGATGGGACACCAAGTGGACGAAATCCCAGCCTGATCAGTGTGTCTGAATTGTCCATTTTTAAAACATTCGTTGCTTCCCAACAGCATGCACAACTACAACTCCCATATACTAACCTTCTGACCAGACTTCCTTTCCATCTACAGAAACTCCAACTAGTATACCCGGGATTCCTGCTTCATCCTGTCAAAGAAACAGACAAAAGATATTAGGAAGGATCTTTACAGTTAAAAAACACCTTCTCCCAAACCCTAAGTATACAAAAGTAATCCTACAAATACACCTGCACATCGTTGTCACATTTACAGTTGAAATTTTGGTAAATACTGGTTGGGCTGAACTGGTATAAACTGCTTTTGAAAAGCAGACATTTTAATCCAGCAACTGGGTGGAAAAAAAATCTAACTACAATAGTAATTTAAATAAATTAATTTATTTAAAAGCTTAACGAAATTAGCGATCAAGACACACAAGAAAAGCTGAATACAAACAAAAATTACAGAGTTTATATGCAACACACAAACCGCGGGATCTATTAGCAAGTAGAATTTCAAAGGATCTCGGAGTTAGATTTCCAAAGTAACTATAAGGTGCTTTTTAAACAACCTCCTTGCCTCTCCCTCTCCTCCCTGCAGCCCTTCAGGCCTCCTCCCCCACCCCGTTCTCAGACCCACCAGCTCCCCACCTCGACCTGCTCCTGGCCAAAGCTTCCCAAGCCCCCACACCCTCCACCGACACTACATTAAGAAGAAAACTAATGGAATATTCCGGCAGACAGCTCCCGTGACATCCGGCCGTTCGTTTGCCATGGCTGACCGGGAACCCCCCAGGCTCTCCTCCCTCAGGCACCCAAAAAACCATCCTCCCACCGCTCCTTGACCGAAGTCTCCCACAGCCACCGAGAAGCCCACGGGAGGGAGATGCCAGCCCGCCTGTCCCCTCAGGGGGGTGAGGGCTGGCTCCCACAGCACCAGCCAGCGGGCGATCCCCCGCCGGTTCCCCTCCGGCCCCGCACCTTAATCCTCCGCAGCAGGTCCCTGCTCCTCTCGACGGCCGCACCGAAGCCCCGAGGGGGCGGCAGCACCTTCGCCTCCGCCTCCAGCCCGCCCTCCGCCTCACAGCCCGCCGGCGTCGGCACCTTCACCCCCAACGCCAGCCCCAGCGCCAGCCCCCAGCCCCAGGGCCGCGCACCGGCACCGCCGTCCCCTCGCCGGGGCACCGGGGGCCGCCCGGGGCCCGCCGCCCACCGCAGGGCCCGCGCCAGCCCGTACATGGCCGCGCCGCGCCTCCTCACCGGGCGCCCGCCAGGCAGATCCAGCCGCGCCCGAGCGCTCGCTCGGCCGAGCTCCGAGCGCATCGAGCGAGGGCGGCCGCCCCTCTCGCGGCCGAGCGCCCGGTGGCGGCGGCACCGGGCCAGGGGGGGTGGAACCCCGGAAGGGGCGGGCAGGCCCCGCTCCCCCGAGCCCCTTCTTGAAGTGGTGCCGCCCGCCCCTTCTGCCGGTGGGAGCCGGTTTGCAGCTGCCGCCGGCCGCCAGAAGAAGCGGGGTTCAGCCGAGGCTCTCGGTGCCGCGGAGCTGGAGCGGGACAGGCGGGGAAGGGGAAGGATGCTCCACGCCACGACACCGTTTCCCATCCGAACTCCCCGCTCCACATCAAGCGGAAAAAAATCGAGTGGAAAAAGCCCGCTGCTAAACGCTTGCCAGGCACAAAGCAGGGCAAGCGCCACCAACGCCGGGATAAAACTCTTCACTGGAAGACGAGCATATTTCATCTAGATTAGTGAGGAGTTACTTGCAAACGTTGAATTTTCCAGCGCTGGTTTTAGAGTCAAGTTTTGGCCTAGAGCAGTGCCGATGACACTGCACTTGCTCACAGAAATAATTTTTCCATATAGTTACTCTCTTTAGGCAGAGACTACTGAGAGATGACAGTGCCCTTTATTTGACGCATTTAAACTGTCTCCAAACCTTCCACGTACTCTGTTTCCAATAAACTTTTACTAGCACTCTTTAATGGTTTGACTGTTGACTGAGCAGCAAGCTGAAGAGACTGAAGAGTCACCAAACAGTGATAATATTACTCAAGAAGGCAGAAGGAAAGGAGGATTTTCAGTGCATCAGCAGATTGAGACTGACAGGCAGGCAGCACATCAGCTAGATCCAAGTCCCATCCAAGGATACGTCCAATAACCGTGACTCTTGTGAGCTTTGCCAAGCAGATGAGTCTGCAGATTTGGGATCCTTACCGCAGCCTTTCGTGACAACTAAAAGAGATTGTATGTGCCTAATGCCAAGGCAAATCCAGAGCCACTCAAAGCCGTCAGCAGAACTGTTAGTCCACATGTCTAACTGGAGGATCAAAAGATCTTCATTAGTACGAAGATACTCACGCATCCCCTTTCTGTATGTCATTTCTCTGAAATTACTAATCGCAGTGATGATAGAGTAGATGATGCTAGGTCCAAAGAAGGTTAAAAAAACCGCCTAATTAACATTTCATTTCAGTCTTTTTTTAGCAAACTTACTGCTCTTATTTTGGATTTCAGACTAGCTAGTCCAATAGCCCAAGTGCAAGAGTGGAGGACAGGGAGGGGCTAGTTTATATGAACCAAGCACGCCATGGTCCAAGAGGAGCAGAAAATCCTAGAAGTGATACCAAAAGCAGCAGAGTCCTTGGCATGCTATGGAGAAAGCAATGGCATCCAAACAGTTGGGAAATGCTCACAGTAGCCTTTCTTTTTATCCGTTCAAAGTCAGTCCTCTCAAGGGAATGCCTTAGGCTGGACTGTTCTAAGGACCTTAAACCCTGCAAATCACAAATAGATGGACCGGGATGTATCATTACTTAGCAATGCAGAAAGCTCCTTGTGCAGAAAGCCCACAGTGTCCAGTCTGATGGATTGCGCAGGGGTTTGCCGTTTATTTCTTGGAGATTTTCTGGGGTATTTAGACAATGACATAAAACACAATATATAGATGTTGAAGGGTTCTTGAACAACAGCTAACAGCGTTTTAATGGCCACTCCATAGATGTTATAAATGTTGACAGAGAATACAATAGTTTAAAAATGCAAAAAAATGAGCCATACTTGCAAGCAGAAGTGGGGATTCTGTCCTTTTAGAACTCCACATAGGCTCTGCTAGGAGAAAATTTGAGATGCTAAACTAGGGAGTTCAATCTCCTTCATGTCCGATGAACTCAACAACTGCAAGATTTGGCAGGAAGTCCTAATAGCTTTCATGCGTGAAGTCAAATGCAGACCAGATGCTACACTTTTCACTGCAGGCATTTATTTCTCATTAGTATTTTCTCAATAAAACTCTGTTGCTTATCACAGTACGCCATACCCAACTGGTACAAGATGCTGTATTTACTTTCTCATAACTCATTTTCAATGTGTTCAACTGTCTCTGGAAGTGTTTTGCAGCAGGATTCTCTGCATTCTTACATTAACCTGCTCAGTAGGAACACTCTTTGGCATCACGCTTTTGAATGGGCCTAAGCCAGACATGAATCTTGCCATTTTTCTCTGATTGCCTTAATGAAAAGCTTTGTGGTAAATCCAGTAGCACGACAGGGCCTGCTGTTATCTCTTCTGTCTTCCTCTAAGCTGCTGGTTTTGTTCACTTTGAGTTGAGATATCAGGCTCAGAAGGTTCTGAGAATTTTCTGCTCCCACTGATAGCAATAGGAAATGAGGACAGCAAGCACTAGGCTAATTCAATTCTAATTTTAACAAAAATGTTTAACAAAGATGTTTTTCTTCTGTCCTCGTCCATCAGTCACTTAGAAGTATAGGCACAGACTCTCAGCTGTAATCCATCTTCCTTGTCTAAGACAGCCAGAAAAGTCCATCTGGAGACCCCTCCGGCACGGTGGAAAAACTCCACATGGTTTAGCAGTAAACTAGCTGACTTTTCCTCTGCTCCACCTCCTTGCCAAGTTGTACTTACCAGATTTGAAAAGCCTGTGTAAAGAGATATGCCTTGTTTGGACAATAAAAGAATGGCACAACATAATGGGTCTCTCAGCAAAGCACGCTGCGCTCCCTCACCTCAGTGTGGGCCAGCTGTAGAGTCTCACCATCAAGAATCCTTTGAGGCTTTATAGCCTTTGAGTAAGACAAAGGCTTAATGAGACCTTAAAGGGCATGTGTACCTTCCTCGTCATCTTGCTCTTGTAGTGCACGCTACTTCGTTCGCTGGCTTTTTCGTAACGCTGTTACTGTGTGAGCTGGGGAACAATAATAAGGTGGGCAGTAGCTTTTATACTGTTCTGCAGCGGCGTAGCCCACCATCAAAAGGTGTAGCGTGCTCATTCTGCTGCTGCTGGTCAGCAGTATGTGGAAACATCAGGTATTTGTAAATAGTGAGGCTTCGTCAGTATTTCCTAAAACATGACTCTCAAAAAAAAATAATAATACATCTACAGCCATTTCAAAAACAACTTCATCACTTCTGTCAGTCCTCCTCTACTTCTGCAAGTGCTTTTGTGGATCCTGATGTCCCAGCAATGTTTAACAGGTGTTATTATGGCTGCTCCTGCTTGCAGGCCTGGACTTTGATCTCAGTAGTTTTGCCACAATGATCTCATTTGCTTTTCTAGCTCACCGATGTGGCAAAATTCTACGGTGATATGCCCCTAAATTTAACATTTCCATTGAAATTGAAAAGATGGGTAATGTTTTTAACAACCAACATCCAAGGTTTGAATGACAGGAAGCAAGTGAGCCAGATTAGTATTCCCCTGATAAAGGGCTGGTCAATTCTGAAATCATGAGCCCAGCTCTGCTCTTATTAAATACCATTTACAAGTGCCACATACCCAAACTGAAGCTTGCAGGTTGAATTTGTAGGACAGGGCTTTTAAAAATTTAGGAAGGAAACTCCCTTGTTTTCTTTGTTGGGATTTATTGTGGAACAATGAAATGCTCCCTTAATCCAGTGGATTTCAATTATTCCATCTGGATTATGATTAAAGATTGTACCTTTTGTAAAGAGTACTGGATCTAAAAATGTTTACTCTAATGGACAATAATTAACAGACAAAAGCTAAAATCGTCAAAAAGAACTGTAATTTATATTTGTGCTAGATAAAATGAAGAAAAATAGGAAAGCAGCAATTAAAAAACTGTCTATGTTTGTATACACAGGTATAGGGGAAACTGATGGAAAATGAAAACAGTAAAGGGATAATGATTCCCTTGATCACATCTGATGTTTCCACTCTCAGTATAGCAAAGACTTGAAAAACCCAAACTATTTGTGAATTTGAAAACACGACAAATAAAGGGAATGTAGAGAGAAAGATGTAGAGAGAAATCAAGCTCTGCTTTCTCTCTTTTCAGAAGCAATTTAATTTATTTGGGAACCAAGACAGAATTTTTATTCCCCTCTGGCTTGAAGCATTCATACAGTAGATGGCAGTAAGAAACCTTATCAGTTTAACCAGTTGTTAGCAAAAGGGGTGGTTCCACTGCAGAGGGATCTGTCTTGGTTGTCACAGACTTACTGAAATGAGTTGCTATTACGGATTCCTCACCCACGTAAATTTTTCGTTTGGTCTTACACAGTATAGCAGTTCTCAGAGTATTATTATTCACTTATCAAATAAGGTAACACTTGCATGATTACAGTGTATGTACCACTTCAGTAACAGTGCTAACCCTACCGACGTGCACCAATAATGTTCCATGCTAGGACAGTTAGACCCGGCCAAAAAACAGGCATCCCTTCCCCAAAGCGTACATGAATAGGTGTATACTTACAGTTTTATTTTAAGACTAAAATCTTCCCTGAGTTGTTTGGGTTTGGGTTGTTTTTTTCTTAAACTAGAGTCACAGGTGGGTGAATTCTCCAACAATTTAGCTGAGAAACATTAATCAGGAACCAATCTTTAACATGCAAGGTGTCTGGACCAAGAGAAAAGGTAGCATTAAAAACAGTGGGTCTTCAAGATCAATGTGTTTATCATCAGCTCTACATGCACTATGATTCACATATTTGTTAATCTTAACTTCTTGAGGAGTTTAGTTAAACTTTTTCTGCACTACGCAGGAACATTGATCCTGTTGTGATTACACTAGCAGCAAAGTCGTGCCACATCTCTGTCCCCATCACAAGTTAACAGACAGGGCAGCAGTGGTGGTCCTCAAGCTCAGGTAGGAGGAGCCCAGCAGGGCTGGCCCTGCCCTCCAAGCAGCAGCTGGTACCTGGAGACTTGTGCAGCACCACAGGTTGGTGACTTTATTTCCCGCCCCCACACCCACCCACACACCCACCATAAAAGGAACATAACTCTCCCTAATTTACTCTCTCTTCCTGTGTACTCAGGATGTGTTATCTGGCGATTGTTTACTTTCAATGAAATAGAGTATGAAAGAGTTTTATAGTGCCACATTATTACTGCCTTAGTTTTACATGTTGCATGCAGCCTGACACAGTTCCTAGAAACAACAGAATGGGAGTTTGGGAAATATTTTGCATGTCAGGGAAAGGAATGCTGAAAAGACCATGCTGCGGTTACAGACCAGCCAAAGGTTGCACACATTTCTTTTTCTTCTTTGCAAAAAAACATTGGTTTTGAAACTCCAGTTTCTCAGTGGTGATTTCCTCATACTTTTAATTCAGGGCCTACTTAAAACCTCTTGAGACTCAGAGGAAAAATAATCATCACCAGCTGAAAGTAAGTAATGAAGGAACATTTGTGAAATACATCAGTGTAAAAAAAAGCACACCCACCCCCCATAAAAAACCAACACAAAAAAACCCCAAAAAAGAAACCATAGAGAATTATTTCCTGTTTTTTCCAAAGTTATTCTCCAGGCAACAATCTCTTCTGGTAGAAAACTGAGCACAGAGAGGACTGAACAATTTTGTTCCAGCGAATGGCTTCACCTTTATCACTAGAATTCAGTTGCTGTCTATAATCTTTTTAACCTCTCCAGCTTTTCTCCCCACTCAGTGGGTAGAGGTACACTAACACCACGGAAGATGATGGCTTGCATAACCGCTACTCACACAATGCAATAGGTACCAGACAGCATCAGTGTCTTTGACTTTTCCAAGTACATCTTTCAGATTGAAGTATGTGGCTTCAAAACAAAACAAAAAATCATGGAAGGTGTAAAACACCTAAAAAATTAAATATCTTAACCATAAGGTATCATCCTGAAGCCCATATGCCCAAAGATACAATTATGAAGTGCAGGCACTTAGGAAAGCTTTCCAGCTTGCTCTAGGAAGAGCTCCTCACAATTGGGTGATAACTACCTCTCTTTCCACCCTTTCTCCTCAAAATATAAAGCTCAATGAAACAAACAAGTCCCAGGCAACTATGTGACGAGAAATGTTTCAGTGAGAACTCTGACTGCCTGACGCTGACTTGCTCGGGAGAGAAACAGACCAAGCAACTGCATTCAGTCATCCTGACGCGCCGGGGTCGAGTGCCACCTCCCCAGCAGGTGTCTACGAGTCAGGGAGAAAACCAACAGGCACATTTGCTTTGACAGATACAGCAACAGAAGGAAAAATGTGTTTCCAGATTTTGTATGCGAATCTTTAGGCATATTCCTGTGTGAACAATATAGTCCTGATTCGCATTTACTGTCTTTTCTGTTCTTCTAGATAGAAAACTCTAGAATCTTCTCAGTATCTATTCTTCTAGCATTTTTTCCAAACCATTCAACATTATTTAAAGCTCCAGCATGTGTTTTTACTGATAACTACTGTCATAAGCAAATGCTTCTCTGCAGTTCATATCAAGTACTCATCCAGATCTATGTGCATGCTGCTTGCCAGCCCATTTTCCACACATCCACAGCTACAACTACCTGTTCTAGCGTGGTTTCACCTACCTGTGCTGCAATTGCACCTTCATTTTGCTCTGCAGACGTGTTCTGTGCCACTAAAAATGCTCTTCGTGAGAACTGAGCAGAGATAGCTTGAGAAACTGCACAGGCTAGTAAAAAACAGGAAAAGGCCTCTTATCAAATTAGTAACATCTCGGATACTTGGGTGGAGACATTTGGCACCGGGCTCGCCTATTCTTATGGGAGCAAGTTAATGCATACTACAAACTCCATTCCTTTGCTTCGTATTATTGTTCCCAAGTTGAGGCATGTTTCAAAAGAGCCCCCCTAAATATCTAAGCGTGTGTACAACATGCTGCACAGATCAGTAAGAAAGGATTTTACTCTATCCCCTTTCCACACACGTAAAACAAATCAAGTTAATGGCATTTACACAGGTTTGTGCTGCAATAGGATCATTGCAAAAACTATAGTAGGTATTTATTTTGTACCTTTGCATGCAGAGCTATGGGAAACAACTAAGAAAATTTGAAAAACTTCACTACTGAGGGAAGACGACTGCCTGGGATGACCGACTTCTGCAGTAAGCACTAAGTGTGGGACAGTTTGTCCCTCCTGCCATTTGGAAAAACCCATCGAGTGCTTGAGTTGGAAATACTATCATTTATTTCTTTGACCTTGAACCAACTCAAAACCATTTCCATGTTTTAGATGTTATATATACTTTCTGGTGTATAGCAGTGTATGTGAGGCACACTTAACCTACAGTCATACTTTAGTGTCATTAACATTATTCAGTTGAACAGTTTTACTACCTGCATACTCATCTTAATGTCTGTCACTCAGCTTGGATTCTTTTCCCTTCGTCTCCAACAAAAACAATGTTGTGGTGCGAAGGCAAGCAAGATACCGACGCATGCATCAGAAAAGAATCAAGCTCAAGGTGTACTGATGCTGGAGGGGAAGCTGTGCTCTACTTAATGGATGACAGCATTTTTTCCAAGTGGCATAAAGAAAGCTAACAAGTTCCTACTTCCTACTCGACTTGGTGCCTGTCAAATTTAAACAACAGGTGTGAGTACAAAGCATTTCTTACATGGACAGCTGGTGTTCTTGTAAATTCTCAAACAGGAAAATAAAATAGAAACTAAGAAAAATCCCCTTGTTGTCTGAGAAATGTATCTGTAACTGAAACAAAGTGACACACTTAGCTTTGTTGTTCCACTGCAGTGGAGAGAGTAATTTCTTCATTATTGCTTCAAAAGCAAAACAGACATGGGGAAAAGAGGAACTGGGAAAACAGTTTTCAGAGCTTTCTGGTTTTACTGTAGTTTAAACAGGGATTCTGCAGTCTCCTACCTTTAATACAGCATGCAGGTGTCCTACTCAGATCAAAAAGAACTACTCAGAGCCTTTGAACGTCAGTCACTTTTCCTTGGAAGCTGCAATACTGCATTGCAATCCCCACTGGGGACAACCGTTTGCTTTTTTAACACTCATATCAAATGTCACAGCAGCTAAAGACCCAGCAGCTTTGATGCAAGAGAGAACTTCCCATTGCACAATGACTCTAAAGCTCAGTTCTAGAACCGTGAGACTTTGCTCTAATGGAACTGTTTGCTTGACTAAGGCTTAGTCAAACAGGCAGGCCTTAGCTGTATATACTCTGTATATGTGTATATGTACCAAACCATACACTTGTGTGGTTTGGTAACGAGACCTTATTTAAAACAACTTGGCTAAAATGACACAAACCCCTATACAATCTGCATTTAATTTAAACTTGGATTTTATTGATTTTTCCTTAATTAAATCCAAACTGTTAATAGGAAGTGATTCACAAAAATAATGGATCCAGAGTAAACCCTTCCTATTAAGTTCCTTTGCTAGCTGTACCGTTCCTAGTGCTAGCAGCATATACACTGATGGGGAAGCAGAGGGAGGAGTCAATAATTTAATCACTCAAAATGGCAATAACCTCTGCTTCTCCTGCACAGACTGAGACGTAGAGGCCCGTATGCTTTTTATTTCGATTTACAACAGCAAGTCTCAGCAGAGAGCACCTCCCACGGGTTAACCACCAGTTTGGGTCCCTTGGGCTGCCTGTTGTATTCACAGTCCTTCCCACCCAGCTGTTAATCTCTGGGAAATGCCTTGCACTCAGACATGGCTGCATGTGAATGTAATAAAAACACACTCACATTTGCTATGTTTGCTAATGCTGAAAAGCTGCAAAAAACAGTGGTCATGATTTCCTGGTTAAGGTAATTGATAATAAAGTCTTAGCATAGAGAAATTTAACCCAGATTCTGCCGGTGTGGCGAGAACCACTGAGAAAAAGGATGTTTATTGATTTTTACGGGGAAAAGGTCCTGCATATCATACTTTAAACCCAGATGAGGGGTGACAAAGAATTTGCTGCTATCTGGACTTTGCCAGCCACCTTGCTCCGTGGCAGAGGAATGCGGTAGCTACAAGAACACAAGCGGAGGCTACAGGAGCAGGACAAGTCATAACTATAACTACATGGTAGCATTTAGAGGGGCAGGATTCATTCTCCTGTAGATCCCCGTCATGCTGCTACCTACACCCTCCTGATTGGCCTTTAGGCCCCGTGCACAATTCTATTTTATTGTTTCCCTTTTAGCTGCATAGTCCATCTTCTAGATACAGGTGTGTTTTTTTCTGGACAGCCTGCACAAATTGCATCATCCCTTTTGCCTATTTTGTAGTCTACGTCTGTACAATAAACAAATAAGGAAGTACAGCAATCCAGACCAAGTGGAAAGAACTCTGGCAGGCTCCTCCTTGCTGGCTACAGAAAACCATAATCCAGGAAAGATTTTGAAGCATTTTCCCAGGCTATTTCTCCAACTAGTATTCTTGTCAAGTGAAACACCTGCTGTAGAGAAACTGCTGGTGGACCTGAAAAGAAATGTTCTACTTCAAAAGTGGAAATGCTCTACTTCTAATGCGGAAACTCCCACAGATCTCCATGTTAGCATCACTACCAATGTGTCCTAAGCAAGTAAAAGCAACTTACCAGAGGCTTTGCAGTTTCACCTTTCTGGTTATTCTTTCACAAATTCTACTGTAGACATCAGACCTGCATCATTTTGCTCAGCGGCATGGACAACTATCACTAGCTGTTAGGCCTTTGCAGCTTTTATCCAAAGAAACAGTCTTGGCCACGAGCTTTGGCCGAGACAGATCACATGGACACTTCCTTGACATTTCTGTTTGAATCTCAGGGCAAAAAGTGAAAACAACAGTGATAAAAGGAATAATTCCAAGAAGCAGATCACAGTCAGGCCCTGGAATAGAAGGCATTCAAACCACTTTGCCCTACCATGGCCCTAAACATATTTCATCCTTTTACACCCATGACCCATCTATGTTGGCTGTACACAAATGAGGAATGTTCCCACAACCATGCAGGCCAGTGTATCATGACATTGACACGTGGTACTGTCAAGTTGCAGCTAGGTCTCCAGGAGACGTTTTTGTTTTATTGTTCGTTCATTGGTTTGGGGTTTTTTTTGTTTTTTTGGTTTTTTTTTTTGGTGTTGGCTCCATTTTTTTAATGATAAAGATGTTGTTTAATCTTTATCCGGCCATTCCTCAAACCAGCAGAGACAGGAAGAAACCAGTGCTGAGGTGCCCTTAAAGGCCATAATACTAAAATCCAAAATACTATGTAATGTCCTCTCATTATATTGTATTATAAGTCAAGAAATAACAAATGGGAAAGAATATTTTCTTATGTGTCTGCAAGACTTCTATTTGCTTCTGTTTCTCATTGTTTCTGCTCTCATATAAATTAACTAACCGGGATATCTAGCTCACTAAGCTACTGTCATTGTGTGGGATATCCTCCATTTATGCAATTCTCAGCAACAGCTTACAAATTGGCATGGATATGACTTACAGAAAACTAGATAGGCTCGCAACTGAAGCCAACAAGATTATGCAAACTTGTACAGATTTTCCATACCTTGGGAAGAATGCAATGCACACTGAAGAAAGTTACACAGCTTCCCTCTATTAAAAGGAACTACTCCTGTGTGCATTCTCAAAAAGCTCCATGAAAATAAAAAGCATTATCCTTATTTTCTTGACTGCTTTTACCTTTTTGCTGCAATTCCCACTAATCTTTCACTGATGCCCGTTTTATTAAAAACCTCAGAAATTAAAAAACACAACAAACACCAAAATTAACATCTGAGGAAAAAATACTCTATTTTCCCAAGTGCTGAGCCATGTCAACATTCCAGCCCTTCCCCCCGCTTTTTAAATGTTTTAGTTGGCTAATCACTTTCTTCTTTTGCTGCTACTAACAGACATTACAGCAGTCATAGACAGCCTGGTCTAATACATATTCCTACAATATTAGCAGTATAGTGAAGTTTGCCAACTTAACCTAGATCTATGACAGCAAAAATTGGTTAATATGCATAATACCCTTACAGATTCAGCACTCTCACTCAGGTGCGAGAGCTCCGAGATGCAGAGCTCTGTAAGCACAGGCTACTGCTTTAGCCTTGATTTTTAAAGAAAAGGGACCCAATGTCATTCTTATCTCTGTCTTTCATCCCATTCAACAACTCTTGAACTGATTGACTAGTTTTGACCACGTAGAACTCCAAAAGGAAAATTACATTTCTGCAAGTTCTGTGAGTGTAAGGAACCATTAAGATAGAAAGAGCATGCCTACGAGTGTCCTAACAGAAGGCACGCCCTGCAGCATGCCTTGCATATTATTAGACATCAGAGAAACCCCACGAGGGAGCAAGAGACAACACAAACGTCTCAGTATCTGCAAAAAAATTCATTGCAAATTTACAACCAACCATGAGACATGAATCTGCAAGAAGGCAGGTTTTGCCAGTTCTGGTGCTCTTGGAACTACTCATTTCATTGAGATGGACAACTCACAAAACAACCACAACAATTACATTGCATGGCTGCACAATAATGGTGTATTTCAAACTAGCAAATGTGGTTTTGTATTGAAGAAAAGGGTGAGTAGCTCTCCAAACCAAGACACAATCTTGAGGAATGCCAAATGATGCGGGGTTCTATAATTTAACAAATTTTTAGAGTTAACATTTTGGGCAAAGTCACTGCAAGAGGGAGAAATTCCCGTATGTTCGGAATGGAGTTAAATCAAGAGCCAATGCTTTCTGGCTTCAGAGTTTTGTCTGATTAGGCACTGCATGCAAAGAATTCCATAATGGGTAGAGGCTTAAAATATACAGTAAAAACAGATTTTCCTGGTGCAGCAAATGCATCTATATGCCTATTTATGTGTCTGTTGCTAATCAGAAGAAAAAAACACTTAGTAGGGGGGAAAAAAGCTCAGAAAAAACCAGCTACTTGTTTTACCATTGTGTTCAATGCCCCTTTCAGCTCCCCTTGAAACTAGAAAGCTTTTATTCACCCATTACAAAACTTCATCTGCAACAGTGCACTTTGGGGAAGTCTATTCTACAGGGTTTTTTTCAGATTAATTCTTATCTCCTTGCTTGCACACGCGTGCCCTATTAATGGTGACACGATGTCATTAAGAGACATTAAAACCACAGCCTCCTCCTTACCCTTACACACAGTAAGAGGTGAATTTGGATTCCCCAAACCACAAAGCAGTTTGTGGTCTCCTGGAAAGCAAGCAATCCTAAGCAGCAAAGGGTCTGACCTCACTCAGATACACTGTTTAGGACTCAAGCTCAGACCACGGGACCATAAAAGCAATCCAGCGGAGCAGGCAGCGCACTCAGCTGCGTAAGACCTATGGCCAAGTGCCAGGAACTCCTCTGTTTGGCTCCCAGAACAGCCTCCGACTCTGTGGGAGGCTTTGGGCCCTACCCCACCAACGACTACCCCAGCACAGCACCTCCTGCCAGAAGCAGCCCCACTGACTCCAGCAGCACCACTCACAGCCAAGAGCACACCGAGGCTTGAACTCTATGAGCCCAATTACCTGAGACTTCATCCTTGTGCTACAGAAGGAAAAAGAGATTAAGAGTAACTTACCTCTGCCCAACTGTTATTTGGAGCTTTAGACTGCCGGCCTCCAGTACAAGCTTAAGGCATTGTAGGTGCCTTGCAACATGTATTTTGCTGCCCAAAAACACTTAAAGGGAAATGTGAAGCGAGGAATCTCATCCTTTCCATTTAGGATGTCTTGGCAGCAGCCAAGGAATTATGCAAAAGCTTGTAATGTTACTAAGTTCTCCCCTTTCTAACACAATCAAAAAAAGCCAGAGACTCACACCAGTACATCTTCTCTCTCCGACTCCCATTTAACCTGAAATTATGATGTATTACTTTACCCTTTCACCACTACACCAGCTGCTGGGAAAGTCACTTGTTTTCAGTTGCTTGCTAATGGTCCACTAATGGAGGTTCTCTGATGATCTGGAAGGTTATCTGTACCTGTCTCCTACCAAGCTCCTTGCTGCTAGAAGGATGGACAGCATCAACTTTCAGCAATATACTACAGAAAAAGAAGGAATATTAATTATTTTTGAAGTTCTGAAGTTGCTCATTGATAGACCTTGTAATTCAAATAAAGATACCTACACGTGTAGAAATCAGCAACTAGTAGTGAAAAGTTGGGTGAAAGGATCTCTCATGAACTTGACACATCATTTTAGAAAGTTTATCACTGTATCAAAGTAAATTAACACATATTAACAGGTAAGATATTCAAATACACGGTAGTGTTTCCAAGAGCATGGCCTTTAAGGCTTATGTCCTACAGAAGTTTATCAGAGTTCTGCAATGATCTTACTGAAAACAGTCTTGGTTGACAATGAATAAGTTTGGAAAGCTCTGTCCTCCATTAGGGGATAGCTGCATTCTGCACCCATCCGGGAATACAATCAAGTGATGGGGACAGGTTCCTGCAATATGGTCCTCAAAGAGCCCCTTCTTAGCAGCTGCAGATCCACATCGGTCTAAATCCCTGCGTTTTTATACATTAGCACAGAAGAGACTGAAAGCCAATGTACCAACAGTGTATACCAACGAGAGACACTGCACACGTGTATATTTTACACAGCGATACACAGGAAGCTAATGTGATGAAAAACAAATCACAGGAGAGCAAAATTTAAAAAATGTCCTAAAATGTGCATTTTATTCCATATCATTATACAATGTTTACATACAGGTATACTTTTAAAACTGCTCAAAGAAAGTGTGAAAAAAAAGTGAGGCGAATATCCGTTTATAAATTCCTCCCCCTCCCCAAAATCCACACGAATAAAATACATTTTAAAACAATCTCTTCCAAATTTGTGTTTTCTCCTGAATTTATTGAATCTTTCATTTCAACATGAAAAATACAATTGCATGAATACTCAAGGTGAAATGCTGACCTACACTTCTGTATTGAGTTGCAAGAACACGATTTAAAACCTCCAGAAGCCTTCACTTTTCTCTGTTGCTTACATACCTTCGTTTTATTGAATTAGACAGAAAGTCCAAATCCTCACAGATGAATAAAATTCTGACAAAAATAAATTACCGTGCTGGACAACTCCTGACTTGTCTGATACCAAACAAAAGACTTACTTCACCTTTTGTTCAAGATAGCACCATTTCCACCTGATCTCTCTTGAACATGAATCATTCTTCTTGTTAAAAACTGTAGTTGGCACTTGAGGTGGGACGCTTTCTGCCACAGCCAGGATTCTTCAAAAGACTACGCATACTGAATTGCTGAACTCTCTACAAAGTGTAGGTAACATTTTTCTTGGGAAATGGCACATTTAAACCATAACACAATATAGCTTAACCCGCATATGGCTTGCCCATTTTGGTGTTTCCCTGACCCCTGCCTGATAATTTAGCAGATGTTCTTGTGACTGTGGTGAAACTAAAATAAAGACATGTTTATGGGGCTTCACGGCAAGCAGGTGTAAAAAGAATAAAACAAGTAATGTGGTTGCTGCTAAGAAGGTTTTCACATGTTGTTTAACTCCAGTAAAGTTTGATCCAGCATCTGATGCATACTAAGGTTTTCTTCTTTAGCATGCGCCACTTTCTCTGTTGTGGAATTAGAAAATTAAAACATGAATAGCAGTTCTTTGGAGGCACTGATTCTCAGAACATGAAGGCATGCAATCATCGTTTCTACTGGAGGGTTTAGAGAGTTAAGAAATGTGCATGCTCATAAATACCGATGTCCCCAGACAACACAACTAGAGAGAATTCCAAATTAATAAAACAAATGGCAAGTAATGCAAGTTTAGAACTGTTTACAGCTGCATTTGTTGAGAAAATGCACTGCCAACAGAGACAACAATTCTTGCATGTTCCGGAAGCTCTTTGCTTATTGGAATGTGGGATGGCAAATGGCCCTTTTTTTTTTTTTTAAAAAAGGAGGGCAGTAAAGAAAACAATTAAGTTCTTTGCAGAACCATACTTTAAGTTTCACGTAATTCAGAACTTGCAAAGAATAATAAAAAATAAATTAATCTCTTCTTCAGTGAAGTGACCTTTAAGAAATTTGTTTCTTCTAGAAAATAAATAAAATCAAAGTTAGTAGCTTTATGTTGCATGCACACTTTTATAGGACAGTCATTTAACACACTTATTTGATACAGTAAATGAGCACAATGTTCTAGAGCTGCATCCTACTAGAATCCAGTAATAGTAACTTCATACTAATGCAAGCATACCTTTGAACTGACCGGGTATTTTCAGATGGAGCTCCCATTCCTAGTTGTTTTTCTTTTTAATTTTTTTTTTTTTGGAAAGTCAAATACAAGCCCAATTCATAGCAATGCAAAATTATTGCATTACTGTCTCCAACTAACAAAACAGCTATAAGTATCCTTTACGTTGGTTTTGAAATACGGAAATGTGAATGTTGGCAAACATTTTTCTCTCGTCCACATTCAAGTAAAAAATCTCAGAGCCAATCCATGATGTCAGGTAAAATGAGTGTCTCTCTACAATGCAGACTGTTACTCTTTGGATAGTTTTAGCTAAATGCTGTAGCTGTTTACTGAAGTGGAAAGGAGCTATTACACAGCCAGAGAGCTTATTGCTCCTCCAAAGTAGGTGTACATACAGATAATGAAAAGCCTCATCCAGAAGAAGCGTTTTCATATGTTTCCAACAGAAACTGAGAATCTCATCCATTAATTTACCACAGAATCAACAGCCTGAAAAAAATCAATTTCTAGGTTTCTTGCTTATTTCTACATTTACTGATTCATTCTTAAGGAAATTTGGAAGAAGCGGTTTTTAAACAAGTTAACAATATAGTCACACTAAAGTTTAATCCTCATTCAATGCCAGCTTTAGTTCATTAGTTAGGCGACTGTTTTGCTCAAGTTGCTGGTAGAGTTGGTCTGTACAGGCAGCAAGCAGGTTAGAAGGGAAAAAAGAGGCAGAATGAAGACAGATTAGACAGAGAAAACAGTTAAGTAAGAGTTAATAAAGAAACTGGTCACACCACAGACAGTTCAGTAACATCCAGAGAAACATTTTACCTTTGTTTCTAGAACTCTAGTAATTAAATAGCTACTCCAAGGAACAGCTATTATAACCTACGAAGAACTGGCTAAGGCTCCTGCTGCAGGGAACAGCTGAGAGACAGGTAAGTGGGAATAAAAATGAAAGAATTGTAGCTATATTCCTAGAATAACCAAGACCTGCGTTAATCGTTATGTACAGTACATGGAAGATTTGGTTCATGAGTGCCATTTTTCTTTGTAAACTGTTCGAGATGCGGTAGAACCTTATCTGTCAGTGGAAGGAAAGCAACTGTATCTGTAATAACCAGGGTAAGTAACGGCAGGGGAGATGCCGATAGCCAACTACCTCTAGGTCTGACTCAGCCTGTACTCCTTTCCTGAGGAATCTGACAGCAGAAATGGGATTTTTGGTAGGGAAACATACTTCCGTTACTGGTATCAACACACTTTGACACTTTAAATTGTCCAGTTGTACTTTGCAAGAAGACAAACCCAAACATTTGGTGAAAATAAAATGGAAGCATGAAAACCTGTGTTGCTCAAATATAGCCAGCGGAGAGGATGGTTCACGTTTAAAGAGAATAGCCACAGTTATATTATGACAGTGCATTTAGATACCGTTCCTCTGCAGAGTGAAAGAACATTCCGTAATGGTTTTTGACTATCTTGTTTTCTGATTTTGTCCATAGTCTTCTTGATAGTCTGGGTTCAAAGTGCACCCCTGACCTCTTGATCCCAGATTATTTTCCAACAGGAAGTGACTGTTTCTGATTCTTTTCCACAAGCTTCCTAACAGCTTCCACTGAAATCCTCTTCCCCTGCAGGCTCTGGACACAGCAAAGGCAAAGCTGTGCAGTGAGCTGGTCTGCAGGACATACTTGTGCGGTGAGTGGTAACTCCCCACAGCTTCCTGCCCAGCCCTAGCTCCAACAGCCAGCTCAGTAAAACCAGGGCACCTTTCAGAGCTCTGATCCTGGACCAGTAACAGCTGGGTCTTTTCTCTCTTATCAGAATAATGTCACATGGACATGGAAAAAAACATTGAAACCTCAAAATAACTGAAATGTCACTTTGTTTGACAAAGTCTATTTAGTTGTTATTCAAACATGACAACATAATTTGAACTAAGAACTTGATGCTTACCTTCATCACAGAAAACTCCTCTCTTTAATTGAGACAGAGATTTTACAGCATTTCCCAACATCCAAAATGAGACTAAAACCCCCACGTAAAGCACAGAAAGCATTTAGCAAGTGCACAGTCAGCCCCTGATTACCCACAGGCAGTCTGTCTGGGTTGTGATTTACCACAGAGGCAGAGCCAAGGGCTGGCTTCTCTAGGCAGCCACCTTAGGCCAAGCAGGGAGCGCAGGCTCCGTGAGGCTCAGCCTCAGCACGGCCGAGCACCCAGGCAAATCGGAGTCAGCCTTGCATTCCTGTCACCAAGCCTCATGAATATGACCAGCTACGTGTGGCTAGACACCACAATGTACAGGTCAGGTCCAGTGGTGACAAAAGCAGTGAAATACGCTGCAGTGAGAAACCACCACAGCTGCATGGAGTCAAGATCAGTGCAGCAGGGCCAGCTAGGAATTCTGTACGCAGATACACGAGGATCTGCATCACATTGACTCTTTCCAGTACTCTGTGCAGCAACACAGCACTCTACGCTGCAGAGAGCTGATTACGTTTGAAGGAAAAGGGAACGTTTAAATACTAATGTTGAAGATTACTGTGTTAAAAGTTACTAGGTTCCTACATTGGATTTTGGTTTTTTTACTTCTCCTAAGAAACAACAGTATTGCAAGTAATTGAGGCGAAAAACCAACACCGCTGACATAATAAACCAAAACACAAAATAGATTAAGGGGTTGGAGTTGCTGTAGAGTAAGTTACTCTGGCTCAGCTGACATGTGACAGCCGATCACATTCCCCATAACTCTCATATTTGTGAAGTTAACCACGTTGGCATCAGTCATTTTACAATTTTACAAATGCTCATTTCATTACATTTGGTTAACTTTCGCACTAAACATTTTACTTATCAGTTTTTTACTTATCAGTTGCACATATACAGAGTGTATGAACCCACTGACTGTACCTCAGTTGATGAGTAGTAAGTTACTGCCTGCACTGCCTGTGACTGCTGATACATACCCTCTACCTGGGCTTCTCCCCATAGCCAGTAACATTAGGACATGTTATCATGAGAGAAAAAACTGGGATGAGACAAAGTTATCTGAGGATGGCAGGGAGGAAGACAATGCATCCATTTGCAAGCCTTATTTGGAAAACAGGTTTTGGGGAGTGGAGGAAATCTAGCCTAGACTGCACTGCTGAGTAATCCTGGAGTTGAACAAGAAAGCCACATTTACGTTACTCTACAAGCTAAAAACTAAAACTCAGCTACACTATGATGAGTTTATTTAGCTGTGGTGACTTAGGAACTTCAGCAATATATACAGTGACAGGCATAATCAGAAATCAGTGCAGTTTAAACTGATTCATTTTAATGTGAACTGTAAAATAATTTTCACTGTGAAGAAAATGAAGGTTAAAATAATGTAATGAACTCTCTAGTTGCAAATAACAGTACAAAAAAGGAAGGTGTCAGTATTTAATGCTTCCTTAATTAGGCACTGCCAAATCAGCTGAAAACCAATGTTTAAGCTTTCAAACCTGAAATCTGCATGTTCCACTTTGCAGCACAATCATTTAATTATTAGCGTAATGATGAGAGTTTTCCTACTCCAGTTCAGAAACATTTCTCATGAGTCTGCAATTCAAACTCACAAGTCTGAGTTAAGTACAGGAGTGCAAAGCTACTGAAATCTCCCTGCTCAACTTCCAATCCCATCATGCCACCCAAAAGAAGTACATTACAAATAAAAAATAAATAAAAGAGTTAGCAAGCAACGTGTTTGCTGAGTAACCAAGGTGTGAAAAGAGTAGAAAACTTTTTTGCAAGACATTTAAAGGACTATTTTTGTGTGAAAAAAATTTTTTTGAGTGCCCCTTTAAATCTGTCTCAAATATTGAAGTTAACACACGCATTTATATAAAAACAGGAAGTCTTTAGCATCAAGCTAGGAGAAAATTTCAAACTTTAAAGTGAAAAATCTAGTATCAGGGACTGAACTGCTTCTCTCAGCCATGCTCCCACGACCAAGTGACCCCAAGGAAGTAGTTGCCTTGCAGATTTTGGCCTAACAATAACAACTGAAAAAATTCCCATTACATCTATTTGTCATTTTAACTGCATCAGATTTTGAGAAAGACTAGGACCATAACTGGTCAGTTTTGACCTCAAAATACCAAGACTAATATTCTCATCCCATAGCCAGCTATCACAGCATTGTCAACATTCAGGCAAAAGTCTTTGCAGAAAAAATGGAAACACCAAAAAAATTTAAATCCCTAATGGCAAAAAAAGCAATTTTTATTAATAACTGAAAGTTATTTAAATAAATAAAAGGCAAGGGAATAGCAAAAGGGATACAGCCGGGATGTTTATTTTACATTGAGAGATGTAGTTTCTGTACAGCAGAGCACAAACAGCGTGTTCTGAGACAGGTGCCAGAGGAATAGCATCAACTAAGCTAGGAGACAGGACAATGAACCCATGAAACATCCAAAGCTTGGAAAGATGTTTTATCCAACCTGATGAAGATGTCTTTGGAGAAGTAAAGCAAAGAAAATTATCTGCATGAAAAGAAAAAGTGAGATAAGGTAGGAAATAAAAAAGGTGCAGTAAAGACTTCCAAAAAAGCAGCAAAAGCAGAGCCCAGCATGCCAAGACGACTACTAGAGAAACATCACACCGTGCTGGGACTGGAATGCTACATGTCATCATATACCATTAGAGTACATTTTAAAGTCTGTTTTCCACTTAGAAATATCCCAAATTGAAGAAATACTTCAATCTCTGTACACAGAGAAGGAAAAAAGCAATCCATTTTCTTGATAAGCCACTGAGCAAAAGCATATGTTGGGGAGGTGGGGGGAATTAAATAAAAAAAAAAAATTGAAGCATACAAAGCAGACAACATTAGGCTCCTACTAAAAAGTTGGGAGAGAGGGTGGGAAGTCATGAACATATACAGGGATGCAAAAAAGCAAAGAAAAAAACGCCATGAAACATATGAGTGCAAGCAAAATACATTTCAAGCTCTGAGCAAAGCTTATTCCTTGCTGAAAGCATGCTAGCTTCCCAAGAGAAATACTGGGACTAAACATCGTACGTCACAAGCACCTGAAAGCCCAGCTCCTCCTCTTTCCCATGTCAACCGTACAGGGTTCACGCAAGCGAAAGGTATGAGCATGGGAAAGTGGATTTACCACAGCTGACCTCTGTTCAGAGTTTTAGGTTGATGGAAGAAGAGTCAGTTTGTATCAAACACCGCACGGACTGGTCACACATTACAACTCATCACTCTCCTGTTGCCTAATACACTCTATTTTTCACCTTATGACTAAAGTTGGTATTACCACATTTTTGGTATATGCAAATTAACTTACTACTACCCTCCTCAAAATATGCAGATGCAACCTACCATTCAGTTGTCACTTTTACGGGCTTAAATTACCAAGTATTTTGAATCAGTTTCCACGCTTGTAATTTAGTGATAACAGCTGACATTTTTCATTGCAGTTAAGAAAATTTAGATAAATGCTTTCCACTGTCATTAATAGCAAATACAGCTAAATCTAAATTTCTTTGAAACTTTTGTGGGAACTTTGCCAGAGAAAAACTGTGACAGAAGAGTACACTCTGAATACAAGGTGTACCATGGCAATTTTCTTTGGTAAACTGAACACAATGGGCGTGGTAGACACTGCTTGAACAGAGGTGAACTGAAAGGATAAATGAAGAGCTACAAACAAAGGGCAACCACAAGACACAAATATTGCAGACAGAGAGTGAAAGAGTAAACACGAGCTTATTAGGCAGCTTACAAAATCACCATGAGTATTTACCAGGCTAGGCACAACACTCACCCACACTCTGCCACGGTAAAGAAATTGTTCATGGTATTTTGTACACCTAGTCTCGCTAAAGGAATGCGTCTCCCACTACAGAGGGAGTATAATTTCACAAGGCCGGAACTGCGCAATCAATGAGGGCAGTGAAGCAGGTGCAGGCACAAGCTGGGAAGACATTTACATGGAAGTCATATCGTTGAGAGCGTGGTCCAGCTCCTCACTGATGGCTTTGTACTTCAGTTTCTGAGCATATAGCTCATCTAACATTCCCCCAAAGGAAGGCAGAAGTGTGCAAAGAAATGGAGTGTGATCACGGGATGCAAGGTGAAGGTGGTGGCATGGGATACCATCCAGAAGCCGTAGGAAAGAGGAAGAGCGCACAGAAAGAGGTGTTCCGACAGACAAAACAAAACAAAAATTACAAAATTAGAGAAGAATAAAAAAACCCAACAGTGAATAGTCTTATGCGACAAGTTCATTAACTGCACAGCCAGTGGGGCAACCCATGATATAGAGAAAATAAAGGAAAGAAAGTGTACAAAGGAAGCAAAATCCATGTTTCAGTGCCCTGGATTTTTGTTTTAATGCACATTAGGAAGGCACACAGGAGCTAGGGAGAAAAGATCCAAAAATGGGGCTCAAGAAGGATGCTACCATTTATTTTCAACCATTTTTTTTTTTTTAAAAACACCTGTCTGGTTTGTGTGAGGTCACAAACTCGGTTTCTTACAGTGATTTTTGTTTCTTCTAAACACTTATCTTTCTTCTCTTTTTCATTCCTGAGTCAGTGATCATAAATTTTCAGCATCTACCTAGGTATTTCATACCCTTTATGGAGAAGTCAGCCTGCCATGCCAAGCAATCAAGCTTCTTAAAATGCTAGACTTAGTGTAATGCATATGAATAATAAACTCCATGTAACTCTTAATTACAAAGCACTACTGAATTATTTTCTCCAGAGGAAAAAAGCATATTCTACTGCAGTTCTGAAAGATTTATCTAAACCTTAAAACAAACGCCCTGAAGTTAAACAAGCTGTCCTTCTGATTACATATACAATCCATTAGCTTTACTGAAAAACAGCAACTGGTCTATGTCACAAAATGCCTGCCTTGACCCACGCTTATCAAAGTAATAAATTAGGTTAGCTTGCTACATTCCTAATCATTACAAGTATTAACATAGCTCTTTATCAGCTTTTTAGTAAGATAATAATAATACTTACCATCTAATCATTTACCCTATACATCTACATACCTATAAGTAGAAGAGTATAAAGCAAAAAAATGAAAGGAGTCTTGAGAACATGAGAGAAAAAGGAACAGGCAAGAGCAAAACACTGTTCACCTCAAGTATTTAAGCTGTCAATACCTTTCAATCGGAAAACATTTTCCCTATTTTACTCTTTAGGCAGACCCATTTATGTAAGCAGAAAAGGTCAGGTAAGTAGAATTGGGTACTGGAAAAAAGCCACCCACACAACAGGGGAATAAAAGATCTGTATTTCTATAGTAAGTGGGAAAAACAAAAGCCCATACCTTCTAGGTCATCAATGCTCTTCTCCAGCTTGGTTACTGACCTCTCAGCAAACTCAGCACGAGTCTCAGCCTGCAGTCAAGACAAATACAGACTACTTTAGGAAACACACACATCGTACTTATGAACAGAGGAGCAACAATTTAAATGAGGAAAAATGCTCCAAGAGAGGAGGAAAATAATAAGGCAATACTAATTTTTAAGACAGACATTTAACACTAAACTCTCCAAAATGACACATTCATCCTTAAAGCGTCAAAGTAGTGTTTATATTAAAATAATCAAAGTTACATTGGAAGATCTGTTGTAAAGAACAGCTCTAATTTTACCTCCTTCAGTTTGTCAGTCAGGACTTTAATCTCCTCTTCATATTTGTCTTCTTTCTGCGAGTACTGTAATTAGAAAGAGGATTGCTGATATTAGACCAGGTATTCCAAATATATAAAAAAATACCACATACGAGACTCTCTTCTAATAAATCAACTGTGTACAGGAAATTCATATGGGTATAACTAAATTAATTCCACCGACCAGACTGTGGTAATACACAGTTTAATACAAGAGGCACACTTCCCTTGAGTTACATACTAGCACTATACAGTGGGAACTTTGAGTAGAAATTAGTACTAGTTTTAAAGAGGAGTGGCATTTGGAGAAATTTAATGTTGGCATACAAGTACCATTCTGAGAGACGTTCTATAAATAATATTTAATCCTGTCAGACTACTTAACAGAACATGTGGTCAAATATTACCGACCTATTTGGAACCAGAAGGAATGTTAGGTTCTGATAAGAGCCAAATATGAACTGAGTAGTAAGTCCAAATGCTTCTACTGACAATGGCCTTGTTGAAATGCTGCAAAGTGATCAGCATATAAAGAAAACCCCACAGGCCAATCCAGATGACAACGTAAGGGACACATTCTCGCGTACATCTCTAGCCTACCTTCTCAGCCTGAGCCTCCAGCGACTTTAGGTTGTTGGTCACAGTTTTCAACTCCTCTTCAAGCTCAGCACATTTGCTGTTATTTCGGAAGGAAGGCAGGAAAGGGGCGGATGGAAGATTCAGTCAAGCAAAAGAAACAGGAGAAAATAGGGGGAAAAGATAGAGAAAAATGAAAAAAAATTACGGAGCAAAAGAACAGCCTCAAAAGCAGCTGAATCCATCACACACTGAAAGCAACTCTTTATGATGCCAAATTCCATTTCAAGCGTACATTAAGACGACGATCAGACAGAAATTATCTACAGCCCTTGGCTTACACAGAAATATTTACATAGCCTTTACACATAAGACAGTTCAGCTTCTTTTTGGCTGCACAAGAGATCAGTTTTGAAGGTAAAAACGAACAAATAAACAAAAAAGAGACCAAAGAAAACCACCAAAGCAAGATGCAAAGAGAGTAAAGAGCGTAGTGAGGACTTATTTGTTACTACTGAGTGAGCTAACTGGCTATGGAAGCTGAAAGACTTGGGTTGCAGTTAAACCTAAGAACTGTTTATTAGTATCAGTACCTTATCCTCTGCAGCCATTAATGCTTTCAAGGTCTGATCCATTATTCTTAACTGTTCTTCCAGCTGTCGGACTTGGCTGTTAGTGAACACATGAAATGCACAAAAGCCATTCACAAAATCAGTGTGCAGGTACAGCATGCAGTGACAAAACACACGCGCACACACATATGAACACGTTTACTTTGGCGTTGACTATTCATTTCAACCATTAGAGTAAATGAGCAAAACATAGCTTTGAGCTGAACACACGGTGTAGTGCCAATGTTTCATGCTGTTACAGTTGTCTTGTAGCACCTCGCACACATCTCGGGGCAGCTCAACACTTACCTTTCTGATAGTTCAGCACGTTCCTCAGCCCGCTCCAGGTCACTCTCAATGATCACAAGCTTGCGAGCCACCTACAAGAAAAGGCAAATGACATTCAGGGATATTAGGTGGTTGTAGCACACGTCACCCGCTTCTAGAATGTACAAAGCAGGGAGTTGGGCCTGTTTTTCGGTCAACATGTTGAGTTTTGATTACATGACATTTTCATTATTCATTTGAGTCTTCATTATCTGACATTTTTCGAGACCTTGCTTTCATTCACCAAAAGGCAACTTAAACATTTTTCTTGTTAAGAGAACAGGGAATAATCTCATTCATTTCAGTGCAAAGATCTGAGTGCAGATCTCCTGCCATCTTGTCCCCTGTGGTATCCAGGTGCCCATTTTTCCTTCCACAGCTGCAAAGAGTGGTGTTTGTGATCTTCTGAACTTAAAACGCACAGGGAAAAAACCACAAAGAATTGCAGGCACAGCCTAAAGGGCTTTAGAAACAGATGACTGGCATTCAATAACTGACCTCTTCATACTTGCGGTCAGCCTCTTCAGCAATGTGCTTAGCTTCTTTAAGCTGGATCTCCTGGATTTCCATCTTCTCTTCATCCTTCTGGGCTCTATTTTCAATGACCTTCATTCCTCTGAAAGACGTGAGAAACAGGAAATGCAAGGTTCAGGGCTTGCCAGTTTATCTCCAGCTCTACTACTACTTGAGAGTGACTTTTAGACAGGTGTATTAAGGCAAACAAAGTACATCAAATGCTTGATTCTTCACACCATAGATCTAGTCCTGTGCATTCACACTGCAGAAGTTCAAAGGAAAGAAGCATGTCTTAGGAAAAAAGAAAATTTAATTTGTTTAGCTCTTAACCACAGCCCAGCTATACTATTCTTTTTCGTTTTAAATTGAAGGAAAACTGATCTTACAGAAAGGTAAATAAAGGGTCTTGCTTCTAAAGACCTAATAAGATGACTAAAGACATCTGTGCTTTTACACTCATCGTGATTACAGCCCCTGCAGGACTCACAGGCATTATGTTTACAGGCCAAACAGATTCCTGTGAGTTTTGCCATGTCAGAGCCCTAGAGCACTGAAGCTCTCCCTGCTCTGCATAAACAAAATTTAACTCTGAAAAACAGGAAACGTTGCATATTGCTCCTTCCATACATGTTTGACCCACATTCTCTTAACTATTTCACAATGTGAGTCTTGGGTGCTTTTCTTTTCAACAGGCTGCATCGTTAGTGAGGTAGAAATACATATGCAGGATTCTTTCCAATGAAAGGTACTATCACAAATACAAGATACAATTTTTAGAAGTAAGAGAGAAGATCTTCCAAAGCCACAAATCTTGAGTTCCTAATTTACATTAAATACTTCCGGAAACTCCAGCCTCAATCTGAGGGAATTATCATGCTCTCTCCTTTGCTCGCCTTCACGTAGCAACCTTGCCAACAGGAGAACCAAAGCCTCTTCCAGCACTTTGCAATTCTCCAGGTGCGATTTTCTACCCACAATGAAATCAAGAATCACCCAACACAGCACAAGAGTACACGTCACCCTTGTCATCCGAACAGAGAAGTTTGGGCTGGGCCAAGCAGTTTTCCTAGGATGTGGCATGATACGTTCAAAGCCCTACCCCACTTAAACCTTATCTTTGCAACTGAGACATGAAAAAGAATTCAAGCCTACATCTTGGACAACCCTATAGACAAGCTGTAACTGAGGTCCACGTAGGCAAAGGAAGAGTGGATTACACATGTTCAGAGACATGGGAGTGGTTTAATTTATTTCCCTAATCCACACCCTGGCAATTACCATCTTTGTCATAAGGGCAAGGATCCATTCAAGAGCGACCCCACCCACCTTTCACTCTCATCTGCAGCCTTCTCGGCCTCCTCCAGCTTCTGCAGGGCAGTAGCCAAGCGCTCCTGAGCCCGATCCAACTCTTCCTCAACCAGCTGGATGCGTCTGTTCAGAGAAGCTACTTCGCTCTCAGCCTAAGCATAGGAAGGAGAGAAATTAATTCATAATAAGGCACATATCACCTCCTGTAAAACATTATCCCACGTACCTGGCTAGTGCCATCTAAAAGCACTTCAACGATTTCTGACTTCATCCACTAAAAAGCCCACAGATAAAGATGTATGTGCCCTCACTAAATTGTGAGGTTATTGATTAACGGAGGAAAAAGTGATTAATGCTTCCTTTAAATGAAGTACATTAAGGACTGTACAATATGTACTAGAAAGAACAATGTGCACTGGAAGAATTATGCATCATTCCCCAAATATTTTGTTATTGTAATTGCAGACATTAACCAATTATAGTCTCCTCCCCCCCTTTTATTTAATCAAATCAACACAAACTATTTACCCAATTCTTCTATGTTATTGCAAACCCCTTATTTACGAACTTTTGCCACGTTTTGATAAGACTTGTCCCAATGTTTCCTTGAGTTCCATAAGGGTTTTTAGCATAAGCATGCAAAAATACACCTAGATCAGCATTTGCAATGAGACAGCTGACACAGAGAGAGTATGAGAGTATTTAAGAAATGCCCAAATACCCACAAGTTTTGTTTACAGGCAAGCTATGCAAGAGCTGACAAAGAAGGCACCAGAAGGGGCTACATCTTGGAAAGGTCCTGGTACAGACAACAATTGCTTAAAAACATCCATTCCCCCCCAACACTGCTATCCTCAAACTTCCCCCAGATTTGCCTCTCTCGCATCACCTATACACTTAATCTTCTGTACAACACCCGCAACTCATCTGCCTCTTATCACTACAAGCTTTTACTTCTGACATTCTTAAACCTACACTTAAGCTGCAGAGTAAATTCTGTACCAGCCTTCTCCTAGTAACCTCCTTATTAAACTTTATTTCTTTCAAAAGGATATTAAGTGCAAAACATATACAGAAATGTCATTATCTCAAAAAGTTAATTACTTCACAGAACAACAGTTACTCCTAATTAGTACTGAAAACGATCTTGCTATATAGGAGGAAGTACATATCTGAATTTCCTATAGTGTCTAGTTGCAGGGGGGAAAAAGCAACCCTTTCTCAAAAGCAGATGCCAAAGGATCAGTTTGGCACTTTTTCTTTAATTAAAAATTTAAGGAACTGTTATTTGTTACTTTTACTAACCAAAGGCAGCTGGATACAGTTGGCCACAGCTAAAATTCTGTTGTACATAACACCAGTAAGAATAACTTACACTCAAGGCAAGTAAAACAACTTTGGTATAAAAGTAACATTGCACTCCTAGGATGATTTGAAATAAAAAGCAAACAGGGAAGCAGGTATATTTTTGAGCATTAATGAGCATCTGCAGTGAACATGTAGAACCAGGAGTAGAAGAGACTTCATCCTTAGAGATCCACATCAACCCAAATAAACAAATCTTTAGCTAGGTAATCAAGCAGTAGTATGCTAAACCTGTATTTTCAGACTTCTGGCTTTAAACAGTAAGAACGCGAACATTCTGATTTGAGAAAGAAAACAACCTTTCATAAATGTTACCCTTGGGAAATCTGTAATGTCATAAGTTAATTATTATCATGTCAAGACTCCTCATCGTGATAACAGCATACAATATGCTTAGAAAACACAAGGTGACTAAAGTTCAAGTTTTTACTTCCTGCTCCAGCAACTCAATAAGGGTTTACCAACCACCCTTATATGGCCCAAGTTATTCTGCGGAGCAGGACTTCTCTCCTTATATGGTAAGGAAGGAAAAAACCCCAGTGACATTAAGGGGCACTCCCACAGCTAACAGACAAACATAACCTTCTGCGTTTTTGCCATAGCACTTACACACCACATATTTTTACCATGAGCGATGACATGGGTAAGTTTCTATTGGGTGTTAATTATTACTGTTGTAAGAGAGATTCTGTTTTCCAGAAGAAGGAAGAAAAATACATTCTGAAAACGTGACTAGCAACAGCCCCCTGAGATGCATGCACTCAAAACAGAAGAAATTCTTCTTTGAGGCAATGGCTGCCAGTCACAGTCTTGAAACTTTTAACAATCTGATTTAACAATCAAAAGCTGTAAGCTGTGATACGTTTTGCCACAGCTTTAGCTTTTTCATTGTTTGAACAGGAAGAAAAAAAAACTCTACCAGTGCAACCCTAGCTGGTCACACGCTGTACACGTAAGGCATTACACCGAGGGAAGGGTCAGCTTCACACCTCAGCTTGCTTGCTGCAATGTTCTCAAAGCCTCCTTCCTCAAGCATACAGAAATACAGCTGCGACAATAAAAAAACCACTGTACATATACAAGTATTATAGTATACTAGTATTATACAAGAGGCACAGCTCTACGGCAGTTTTCTGCCTTTATTCACCCCAGCACTGACCCCTCCAAACAAAAACTTAAATACCATGTAAATATACTCTGCAGAATTCCACATCATCTGCACAAACCAACTCCAGGGAAGAGACAAACATTAATTTTTAAGATCCTAAGCCTCATAGCAATGTGGCTGAGCTCTAATGGGAAGACCTCACTAGCAAGCTGTAATCACTCCTCCAGTGCTATTCCTTCTGCCATGAAAGGCAACAGCAAAGCTTCCCATTTTAATGGGAATCCCTCAAGTTGTTGTTCACAACAATACATGTTACTGAAAGCAGGAAAACCGGTGTCCTTTACTCCACAAAGCTTAGAAAACCAGTACACATTTTTTTAAAGACAGAAACCCTTACGAAACAAGTTAATGACTATGACATGATCCCTCACTGAAAAAAAAAATGGATACGTGAAGTGATTTGCAAGAATGCAGTAGTTACACAAGCTTGAGGAGCCATGTTTTGCCCCTTGGGAAGATCACCTGCAAGTAATCAGAAGGCTCTTCCTTTGAACTCGCTGCCCAGAATGCGCAGAAAGCCCCATGTTATAAGGAAATCCAATAATCACCATTCTTTCTATTGTAATAAACTACACTAAGAAGAAATTTGTCCTCTTACATCACTTTTAGACAACCACTGAAGACACTAAAACTGCCACAAAGGACACTGCACATTTTATAGCAGGAAACATTAAGTTACAGCTGCTGGAATTCCCCAAGGTCAGTGGCAAGGCAATCAACAGCCCTATCAGTTTTTTGCTGTAACTGCCACCCATAACTACATTTCTCTACTACGTGAGTCTGTGCTGCTCACACCTGATCTTGCCTCTGCCTAAAGTCATGCCTACTGTACCTTTCCCATCTTAGCTAGGGGTTTTGGCAAGCTAAACATACTACAGATGTATAGTGACAGGGACCGCATGACATTGCTGTGGTGTTTTCAGGTACTGTAGGCAAGTACTTGGACGCGGCCATCTCGGGCTCAGTCCCAAGTACGTAACCTCCCAGCAGTCGGCGTGCTGCCCTCCCACAGGTGAGCTCGTTTGGATGGGATAAGCAGACAACCAGCATTTGGGGGAAAAAAATAAAGAAAATCATAAAAGCTTGTTTAGAACCTAATACCCAGTTTTAAACATCTCGTTCAACCTCCTTCCAGCTCAGCGTCTCGCTGTTGTCCGGCAGGGCAGACCGAGCGCGGTCTCCTTACGCAACGCGGCTTCACCTGCCCCGCGCACGGCCCCTCCTCGGTTACCGACCCGCGGGGCGCAGCGCCCCAGCTCGGAGCCCGGGGCGCCCCACGGCTCACCTGCGGCCCCGGGCCTGCCCGCCGCCAGCAGCGGCCGCC